>JAKTTO010000017.1:0-268226 GCA_030581535.1 Yamadazyma siamensis
GGAAGTGGCACCCAAAGTCACTGATTTCTACTCCAAGGTGCTTGAGTTGAGATATTCATTACCGAAAATGGACTTGATTGCAGTGCACAGCTTCTCCCACAACGCCCTGGACAAGCAACCTGCGAGGTAGCGAAAACGATCTGGCTGCAAATTCAACCATTAAGTATAGCTAATATACAATGTAATAAAAAAGCTGAACTGCTCACCTCCATCGAACAAATTGTCTGTTCTATGAACCTCACCAAGGCTGACTATGCCAAGGGACTAGATGAATTCCTTAGAGTCTCATCGAATATCTTCCATAGCTGACGACTACCAAACGAGCTGGGACAAGAAGTCTCAGCACTCCCGTTAAGTGAGATTAAAAACTTAATATATTTAACGAAGTGAGGTAGAACAACAATTACTTAACTAATAAACCAAACCAACAGTTGAAACAATCACGAGACAACTAGAAATTCTCCCACAGGGCTTTTCTAGACCATTAGGTATAGCTAATATACAATGTACTAAAAAATACCAAAAGGATCCACGCTAGATCATTAGCGTGAAACCTGTTGTCCAGAGTATCCTGACTTGCTTCATTGGACGACTCATCGGTGAACTCATGGAATAAGCGCTTTGTCTTTTTTCTATTACATTGTATAGAAAGTATATTACCTATAGCTAATAGTCTAGAAAGGAGCCTGTGGGGAAGTTCTACTAGTGTCGTGATAGTTGTAAATGGTTGGTTTGATTTGGTGACAATCGATGGATACTTCAAGACAGAACAAAATGAAGGGTCTTGTCGACACTCAATTCGACACAAACTAGCTACACTCTTGTACCAAGACTCCCCCGGTCTTCTCGGTGACCGGCGTTATGGTCCGGGCGTTCGCCGGAGAATTGCAGATTTTCTCGGCCGAGAACTTTTGGTCTGCAAATGCTATAATGCGAAGAACAAATACCTATATGCCAATGCCAATGCCAATGGTACCACGCAAGGACCACGCAAGGACCACGCAGGAAGTATGGCCGTATAGTTTGGCGCCAAAGCGTTCTGTGCCATACATCACTACCCCGGCCCTGATGGCTCGTATCCGCAAGCTTTTTCGTTTGCGCTACACTTCGCATGCTCACTACTGTAGATTAGTTATGTCACAGTTCTAGACACACTTGATGCTAATAGTAGGCACACTCTGAAATGTTTAGTGAGAACGACAGAAATGCATAGTATAGAGGGCAAGAGGCCATCTATGTAGGTTGCAGCTTGATGTACTCCATAGCCTTGTCTTCCAGGTGACTCAAATGAGTGTCTATGATTCACACATCAAACCGTATAGCCAGCCGCATTAGAATACCAAATCCACGACCCAAGCTTCGTAACAGCCACCGGTTATGGCGACTGCATGTGAAACAAATAAGCTTCAGGCCCTGGTATCGGATAAACCTCCCATTCGCCAGCCGTGGCAACCGATTGAGCACACTACCATACATTAACGTGACGCTTACAATTATACGTCTTGGTTTAGTAATAGATTAGTATTTCGCAGCACGGAAAAACGCACCTGTTTCCCATAGATGCCATCGCGTATAAATAGACATTCATCCGCATTTATATCACTTAAACAGTGGTAAGGTCGATGTCATCAAGTAACGCCGAAATCGAGTCAAAACAACGGTCTCAGCAGGATTCCAACAACGGGCTTGAGCCTGAAGACGCAGAAACCGCAGAAGCTATACTACACGAAGCCATTCCCAACCATGAAACTATTGGCAAGTTTCACGAGGCAGTATTCATATTCCTCATGGTGCTGACTCAATTGCTTACTCAGGGAACCTTGGGACAAACTGTCATAAACAACGATATCATTGCTGAAGACTTGGGAGTGTCTCACAATCCAGGTGAACAGTCGTGGTTCGCAGCTTCGTTCGCATTGACTGTGGGTACCTTTCTTCTTATCTCTGGTAGATTGGGTGACATGTATGGATACAAGAAGCTCTATGTGTTTGCTTATGTGGTCTTGTCCATCTCCAGTTTGATCACGGGGTTCACGGTGTACACACACTCGGTGGTGTTTTTCGATGTCATGAGAGGGTTCCAGGGCCTTGCGTTTTCATTGGCATTTCCAAATGCTCTCGCAATAGTTGGCCATTTCTACCCAATGGGCCTCAAAAGAGTCATTGCCATGTGCTTATTTGGGGCAGTGGCTCCAGGAGGTTTCGTGATAGCCAGTTTATTCAATGCTGCCATTGTCACTTACGGATGGTGGCCATGGATGTTTTGGGCTCTTTCCATCTGCGCAATGGTTGTGGCTGTAATGGGGTTCTTTGTGATTCCCAAAAACATCAGAAACCACGGAGACAAACTCTCGTTCGATTGGCTCGGTTCTGTGTTTGGAGTGGTGGGACTTATCCTTATCAACTTCTCATTCAACCAAGGGCCAAACGTTGGGTGGGAGAAAGTTTACGTGTACGTTCTCTTCATCGTGGGACTTCTTGCAGTGGGAATATTCTTCTACGTTGAACGGAAAGTCGAGGCACCATTGGTTCCAAAAGAGGTGTTAAGAGGGGAAACTGGGTTTGTTTTGGGGTGTATGGCTGCAGGTTGGTCTAGTTTTGGGATCTGGTTGTTTTACTCGGCCAGATGTTTGATCGAATTGGACAAACTCGATCATGTTCAAGCAACAATCAGGTTCATTCCAGCTCTTGTAATGGGTTTTCTCGCTGCTGGTGTGACTGCAGTTCTTATTCCAAGATCTAAGGTGTCGTTGATCATGAGTCTTGCCATGTTGGCATTTTTTGCAGCCAATGTCATCATGGGAACCAGACCAACAGGCCAAACCTTTTGGGCTCAATTCTTTGTATCGTTCCTTGTGGCTCCTTTTGGAATGGACATGAGTTTCCCTGCTGCCACCATCATTTTGTCCAACAGTTTCCCTAAACATCAACAGGGTATTGCAGCATCTTTGGTTTCTACCACTGTCAATTATTCCATATCCATTGGACTTGGGTTCGCAGCGCTTGTGGAGTACTACACCACCAAAGATAAGACTCCATCGCAAGCTACCACTGAATTAGGTATTAAAAACGCATTCAGAATGGGAATGGGTATGGCTGGATTAGGTGTTGTGGTGGGATTTTTGTTTGTTATATACGATTTGAGAAAGTCTTCCAGAAACACAGACACAAAAGATCCTCAACAAGAAGTATGAGCCATTAGAAACAATCCAAACCTGCTCATGTAAATAATTATTTAAGTTAATGTCATATATATATTCGCTATACGATTATTCTTTTGCAGCCATCACCAACGCGCATTTGTGATGGCATTCGCAGTCGCAGTGTATCTTTCCAACATGCTTCTGCGATTCTTTCACTTAGTAGGGCGAAGCAGCAGTGACTTGGACGTCTCTGACGACACGCAAACCCGCGATGGGGTTGTGTATGCGGCTGGTAGCCATGATGACGCTGTAGAAAAAGAAAACACCGAAGATGGGGATGTCGAACTGCTAATACAAGACTTCGAGGGAGACTCTCTTATCATTGATGAGTCGAAATCCGGCCCCATAATCACACAGCCACCCCCACAGCCGCAATACGGTACGTCGTTTGCCAATGCCATTGACTTCACCACCGACTCCAGTCTCAAGGTGATAAAATTCAACCATGACACGGATTTCTTTCTGGTACATAAACCACAAAATCCATACGAGTTGAGAATTAACAAGTTCTATCTCCCGGTGAAACGGACCGAGACCTATGATTGGTTCAACAGGGAAGTCAAGCATGAGGAGTTCTGGTACTCTGTAGATGAGAAGTTGGCCAAAATAGAAGAGGACAGAAAGGCCAAGCTCAGTAAAGTCGAGCCGTTAAGTGCCGGTCAAATCCAGAAGGTCAATTCCATCTTGTCGCAACGAAACACGGCCATGGTTGTGATCAAGAAGTTCAACCTAGACGTGACTGTGAAAGACGTTCTTACTTTACGACAAGGCAGGTGGCTTAACGATACAGTCATAGATTTCTATTTGAATTTGATTTCCAGCCAGAACGAAAGATTTTATAGTTGGACCAGTCATTTCTTCACCACCCTCCAGGAACGAGGGTACCAGGGAGTACAACGGTGGGGGAAGCGAAGAAAACTCAATATTTTTGAAAAGGACCTCATATTCATTCCTATCAACATCAACTCCACCCACTGGGCCCTTTCCACCATCGACAATAAGCACAAGACGATCCAATATTACGACTCTTTGGGGGCGTATGGGGGCGACTTCCATGGACTACAGTTGATCAAAGCATATATAGAAGGGGAAAACAATCGACTTGGTTCACTGATAGATGTTGGACAGTATAGAATACTCCCAAATGAGCAAGTCCCACAACAATCCAACGGGTATGACTGTGGAGTGTTTGCATGCATTTGCGCTCGGTATCTATCACGGTTCCAGCCATTGACGTATTCACAAAAGGACATGCCATTACTTCGAAAGAGGATGATATACGAGATACTACAGGGTTCATTGCTAGTTTAATGTACATTAGAATTGGATAAGTGATTGGGAGCAGGTTACCGGTGTAAGTATGTGGTTCGTATCAACGTGGTGCTGTCACGGGCTTGAGGGTATTCATTATCGAAGTTCTGGGTGTAGATATACTATCCGAGTTGCGTTCGAAAGTTGTTATACTTATCTGCGAATTTTGCAGATTCAAGTGAACATGAAATCAGAGAATAGATGAACAGGTACTACAGTGTGAGGTCACCGCTTGAAGTCAGTAGAATTCACTAGCATCTCTTTGAATGATACGCCTTACCACCTACGTAGCAACTGGAACTTGAAACTACATGATAATCTTATCTAATCGTATTGCAGGAATGAAATCTCTCTACCTATTCTTAGTGCACTTTATACTTTGACTGGTTTGAGCACCCTTCCTTTTTCATACGAAAGCCCAAGACGCTTATGCCCAGACCCATAGCTTCACTGTCACACACAACTCATCCTCCATGCGCCTCACACACTCTTCTGTTGCATTCGTCTCCTCCCACTTTTCACATTCATCCCCTCGCACTATGAAAATTCATGCCCCAGAATATTTCAGTTGTGACAATTTAACTCACTGCCTTAACAAAATGCAAGTATCTCCCAAACAATTAGTATTCAAAAGCGACTTCAAGAGTGCCACTACCACTCAACTTGACTTGCAGAACAACGGGTCCACGCCTGTTGCCTTCAAGGTTAAAACTAATGCTGCTAAAGTGTATTCTGTAAGACCTAATCTCAGTATCATTCCTCCTCACCAATCCGTCAAGGTCTCAATCACTTTGCCACAATTGACGCAGGAATTGCCTGCTAACTACAAGTCTGACCACAAGTTCTTGATTGTATCATTGCCAAGCGATGGAATCTCTGCTGATAGTTTGGCTGACAACTGGCCTGAATTGCAAAAGAAGTATGCTGATCAGTTGCTGGTTGAAAGAGTGAGAGTAGATTACGTCGACCTCAACAAATCCAGTAACGTTGGAACCGGTGTTGCCGGTACGGTTGCTGGTGCTGGTGCTGGTGCCGGTGTTGGTGCCGGTGTTGGTGCTGTATCTGGATCTGGATCTGGATCTTCGGCAGCTCCCGTTTCAACTCCAAACGGAAGAAGAATATCCAAATTCGTACCCAACGGCTCTGCCCATGGGCCGGAATCCTCGTCTCGTTCCTCGTCTGCTGTGGCTGGAGCTGGAGGTGCTGCTGCTGGAGCTGTGGGAGCTGGAGCTGGCCTCGCTGCAAGGAACTCTTTCAACACTCTGTCATCACCTGGAGCTCGCCTGCCAGCAGACGAAAAGCCACCACACGCTTACCGCCAACAAGCTGCTTATTCACCTTCACCTACATCGGCCGGAGGCTCGGTATCTGCCAAAGAGTTCCAGGACTTACAGGCCCAGAACGAACGGTTGACCAAGAAGTTGGACAATGTGGAAAAGATGCTTTTCTTGGCCTTGCTTCTTCTTCTGTTCATTCTCGGGAAGTTGATGGTCTAGTAGTACGTTAGAACTTAGATTTGTTATATACAATTTCTTCTCTGTTAAGCTAATTACATGCACATACTACTCATGGAGCTACTTCCCAAAAATTCCTAATATCGACAGACTGGTTTTTCCCTTCTTGATATCAGCCACGATGTCTTCGTACTGGACGATCTTGGTGTTGGACTGGTCAATCTTATCCAGAAGATACTTCCAACGGTTATCCAACTTATACTCCTTGAACAAAACCTTGGACAACTCTTCTTCGTACCCGTGTATCTTGGCCGTCTCGAGTTTGATCAAGTTATCGTACGAGTTGAGCTCGAAGCTCCGGAAAATATCAGCATCCTCTACCAACGTCTGGAAGGCTGCTTTGTAGATAGGTCTACCGGTGGTGATCTCACTGAGAATTCCTTTTTCTCTTTTAAGTGCTATCAAATCGTTCTTCTCTAAGGCCGACAAAACTGCAACCGTGTTATTGTCTGCTTTGAACAAGGGAGACTTAGTCAACTCGTTGTATTTAATGACATCCTTCTTACTCAAAAGCTTTATGAGCTCCCAAACTTGAAGAGGACTCCAATCCTTGTAGTCCACATCTCCAGCTTTGGTATTGTTGAATAAGAAGAAGGTGGTGATTTGTTCCGCTGCTTGAGCGACAACTTCGTTCAAAGATTCATGAGGTGTTTCGCCAGATTTGATTCTTCTGATGAAAGCCTGCAAGTCCAACATTCTACCTCCGAGTGGCTTCAACAGTTCTTTTATCAGGTCCACATTGAACTTCTCGTACTTCAAATCTTTGAGCTGGTTCATCACATAGTAGTAACTTCCTGTTTCCGAAGCATCATTCAAGGTGATGGTTTTGAAAACCTGGTTGGGAAGCGAAGCATTCAATTGCAGAACGGACCCCACGTCATTGGTGATGAAGATCACGTGGGCAGTGTTGTTTTGAATCAAAGACGCAGCCCAGTCACTGATCATTTTGTACATGAAATCGTTGGTGTCGTTTCGAGACTTGGTAGCAAACTTGTTGATAACAATGATGGGTTTCTCTTCTGGGTGTTGTTGAAGGTATTCATCAGGTTTAATGACGTCCTCAAGCTTGATGTCAGTGTCAGGGTGAGACTTTTGTTGGAACTCCTGTTTTCTTCTCCGTGCCTTCACAGCTCTCTCGTAGGACTTATACTGGCTCAAGGCCACGGTTCGAATGGCCTGTGTGGTCAACAGGAACATGTTCTTGATCTGAGTTTCCTTTGACTCGCTCAAACCTGACTTCTGGCCGGTCATACTCTGGACACCCAAATCAATGAACTGAGAAATAGAACTTAACCAACTGAAAACAGGGTAGTACCCGAGTTGGTTGGCCACGGTTTTGATCAAGTTGGCTTCAGACCTGCTCTTAACAATTTCATCACAGTCCAAATACAAAATCTTCTGGCGAAGTTCCTCATCAGACATGAGGGTATTCTCCACCACCAACTCTCGTTTACCAGACCCTTTAGGTCCTCTGACGACGATGAAGGTGTTTATGTTCTCATAAATCCAGAGCTTCAACTGCTTGATTTTCTCGTTACGTTCGTTCCATAACGAGTTGGCTTCGAGGGCATCGTCGGATATTATCAGGTCGTTTCTGATGGTTTCTTGGTGGCACTTGGCATTCAACGTCTCGTCGATATAGTCGTAGCCCAGGCAAAGCCAGTTTTTCACCGCCAAAATGGGACGGGTGAAGAATTTGAAGTACCTGTTATCAGCGTAGTGGCTGAATGAAATCCTATGTTGAATCTTTTCCTCGATGAAGAAGAGTCTTATTGGATCAAATATGAGCACGGCCACTGTTGCCAAAAGAGCCAAGATTACCGGAATAGCAATCCTCTGGTGGTTGGTGATGAAGTCCTTGACATAATTGACTCTCATAACAGGAATGTACTGCAAGTGAAGAGAGGTTTTGCCTGAGTTCAACTCGATACCGGTGATACAATTCTTAGCACAAATTGCAGCTCTCAAACGCTTGAATATGATTTCAGCGTGGGGCACAGAACTGGTGGCCGGAACAATGTCAATAATTGTACCGTATCTTCTGAATAAAACATACAATTCCTCTTCAGTCAAAGGGTTACCCTGGAACTTGACCCGGAGCTTTCTACTGGGAAATCTGCGCAAGTCTTCGATCCAGGGAGTTCCCTTGACTTGGTAGACGGCAGGTGCATTGTTGATGAGTTTGTCGTACCAGTTTCGGAAGATATTAGACTCCTCTTTGGCTACGGAAGAGACATTCTTACATATAGTTCCAATCAAGTCTTTGGGAGACACACCATCCGGCACCGAGTATTTCACAAAAGCACCTCCGTCACGCCTCAATGGTACAAAGTCAACGATGGTTGCCCCTTCAGGAAGCGGATTGTTTGAGTTTTGAGACATTTTGTGGATATCTTCCTTCAGCACTCCAGAGCGTGACTGGAAAAAGAGAAGATCAAAGTATTGCTTGAACATGAAAGTGGAAATGCTCTGGCTGTAGATATGGTCGTAGTAAAGAAGCACCTCCTTGGACTTGTCGATGTCCACAACTCCGGTGGTGGAAGCGGAAATATCGATATCGTTAGCGTCACTTTCCTTCTTAATCTGTTCTATGTGCGTAGACATATACCGAGCATGAAGTGACCACAAACGAGTGGGCACACTTGCCAGTGGCGTGTAGCGTGAGAGCATCGAGTAGCGTGGGACCAGCCACAGGCCCAATTGGGGTCTTGACACGCTGTGGACGGTGATCCTTGGTAATCTGGGGATCATGGTTATAAGTTGCTGCGCGATAGTAAAAGTGAGTGTCAGATATTGAGACTTGGTATTACGTAATTAGCATTAAGGAATCGATTGCCAAATCGATTACCACGTCACGGTAGGCGTGTGGCGCACGTGTGGTGTTGTTGTAGTGTAGTTGAAGTGCACTTGTAGTGGCGTACAGTGTTTAGGATCACGTGGGAGGGAAAACAGGAATGTGTAATTGCAGCCAAGGCGTACGGCTGAATTGCGTCTAGCCGGTGCTCTGGTTCCTGGAGTGACCCTAACACCACACGGTGCACCCTCTGACGGTCAACCAGTAACAGTGCACCCCCTGATGGTCAATCAGTCAACGGTGGCAGCCTGGATAGCTCCGGGAATGTTTTTCAAAAAGTCACCGGTGTGTAAGGGCTTGACAGCACCGTCCTTGTCTCCTTCTATATCCACCCGTTTTCGATTCTTATAGTTCAGTCTTATGTACTCTCTCATGGAGCTTAACGCCGCCTCCCTACACAACTCCTTGAGGTCGCTACCGCTGTAACCTTTCGTATTAAGCACCACGGTCTCAAGATCGAAATCATCATCGTCAGTGACAGTGTCTTTTAGTATCTTGCTCAAAATGGCTCTTCTTTGGGTCAGATTAGGCTTACCCACGGCAAATTGTTTAGGCATTCTCCTCATGAAGGCCGAATCAATGTCGTTAGGACGATTGGTGGCTCCCATCACCATCACTCTTCCGTTACTTACAAGTCCGTCCCAAAGAGTCATGAACTCGGCTTTGAGCATGGCACTCACCTCGTGATCATTGGAACTTCTATCCCTCAAAAACGAGTCTATTTCATCGATGAAAATAATACATGGCTGCAATTTGTTAGCAAGACTGAAAACAGCATCCACGATTTTGTTGCTTTCTCCGTACCATTTATCCATTATTGTGGACATTCTTATCAGAATAAAGAAAGCTCCACTTTCTTTAGCAATGGCCTTGGCCATCATGGTTTTCCCACACCCGGGTGGCCCGTGGAAGAGCACCCCTTTGGGTGATTGAATGAGCAGCTGGTGGGCAGAAAACAAGCCAGGTTCCGTGAGAGGGAGAATGACAGCCTCATGTAATTCGTCTATGATATCATCAAGTCCCCCGATATCCTCGAAAGAAACAGGAAGATCTTCAGGGAGGATAAGAGAGTTGAGTAACAGCGTTTCGTATTCACTAAAAGTGATATCTTTCAACTCAGGGTTCAGAGTTTGGATTCTCTTCAATACACTTTGGCTCTTCTTTTTTGCTTGCTTTGACTTGACGGTATCATTGAGCGGGTCGTTCAAGATCTGCGTGATCAAGTAGTACATCGACAACCCTGCGCCTGTGAGGAAAAACAAGTCCCCCACGAGCTTCAAGTCGATTTTGAATTTGCCCAAGTCGAGTTTGAATCTGTTCATTGGGATAATTACTGAGTTCGCGTCACATGAATGATGTGGTGGTGGCCGTGCCAGGCCCGTCCGCAGCTTACCACCACGGCTCGGTCCCGGTCGTACAAAGGTGGTGCGAAATACCGCGAACAATATAATCTCATCGCATGGCTAGAGAAGGGCATGGCATTCGTATGCCTGGAGTATTATTGGACTCCATACGAGACAAGTCCGACAAAGGGGACTATGATGACGATACAAGGTTCAATCTCAAGAGGAAAAAGTCTGTGAAATCCGCAAAGTCCAGGAAGGAAATGAGACAGGAACAGAGAAAGCTCAAGAAGCAGAAACGTAGTGCACCTGCAAAGACACCCATAAGTACTAAAAATGGGACTCAAAATGGCTCCGTGACCACTAAACCAGGAGCCTCTAGTTCCCAAAAGAATGTATCCGCAAACTTCAAGGACAAATCCCCGAAGAAACACAAATCAACCAAGAAGTCCACAAAATCATCGCACGCTTCTCCAGGAAACGACGATAACTTAGATGATGATGGCTTTTCAGGGTTCAGTGGCAATGAGTTCGAGGAATCAGGCCCCGAGGAATATGGGGAAAACGATGAGGATCCTTTGGAGGCTTTGAGGAAGTTGAAAGGGGACCGGAAGGGAGCTGATGCTCAGGTACGGATTGTGAAAGAGGACGATTTACACGACTCCGAAGAGGAACTCGAGGACTTCGAGGATGATGAGGATGAACTCCACGAGGATGACTTCGAAGGAGAAGAGATCGACGGCACCGGTGAGTCCAGTGGAAATGAGCTTGAGGACGAGCTGGATGAAGAGTTTGGCGAGTCAGAAGACCCACTCGAGGCTTTGAGAAAGCTCAAAGGAAACCGAAGCACCTCTGAAGTCCGAATTGTAAACGAAGACGAACTCAGTGACTCTGTATCCGAGTCGCCAGCTGACGGGGAGAGTGCGGCAGACGCATCTGGGTCCGATGAAGAAGACCCGTTCACCAAACTCAAAGCTCGTAAAGAGAAAGCCAAATTGAAATCCAAATCAAAGACACAATCCAAGACTTCCAAGAAGGGAAAAAGAACACCCAGACCAATTTCGGACGACGTCCGACGCCAGATGGAACGGGACGAAGAAGACATGGAATACTACGCCAAGAAGTTGGGGTTGAAGAATGGGAAGAAAGGTAAGCTTTCCAAAGCTGGAGACGACGATTTCATCGGAGGTTTGTTAGATGGACTTGACTTCGACTTTTCCGACGGAGCAGAGTCCGAGGAAGCTGATAACCTGGAAGAGCAAGTAGAGGAGGAAGCACACGACTCAACCAAAAACGACTCAACCAAAAAAGACTCAGCCAAAAACTACTCCGACGATAGTATCAGTGACGGAGATTTCGATAGCGATCTCGGCAGCGAGCTAGAAGAGTTATACGGCGAAGAGGGAGAAGGTGACGACGAAGATGACGAAGACTCCCACACAGTTCCAAGCAAAGAGAATCCGTTCGTGGCTCCAACTCAGGAACATGAACCCACAAAGTATATACCTCCGGCCATGAGGAAGAAATTGGCACTCGGCTCAGACGATGTTCTGCCTGAAACCGTTGCACTACAAAGACTCGTCAAGGGACTCATCAACAAGTTATCGGAGTCCAACATCACCAGCATTGTTAATGAAGTGAATGGTCTTTATTTGAATAACCCCAGACACATAGTGAATGAGACCATTACCAACATTGTAATAGAGGGAATTGTGGGACAAGGAAGACTTCTCGAAACATTTGTGTACTTACAGTCATGTTTGGTGACAGCGATATTTAGGCTCCAAGGAACGGAATTTGGAGCTCATTTCATTCAAACACTTGTTGAGAAGTTCGACCAAAGTTATAAGGACACCAGTGCCACCACCAGAACTTCAAACATGATTTCTCTTTTATCTACAGTGTACAGCTTCCTGTTGGTTTCATCAAAATTGATCTACGATATAATTAAGGTTTTGATTAACGACTTCAATGAGAGCAATGCCGAGGTTCTCTTGAGACTCATCAGAAATAGTGGGAACCAAATCAGAAGTGACGATCCTAGTGCCTTGAAGGATATTGTCATTCTCACCAATAAGAAAATCTCGTCGGTGAAGGACATCAATCCCAGAACTCAGTTTTTGGTGGAGACCATTAACTCCTTGAAGAATAATAAGCTCAAGGCCGAGAATAACTTTACACATGATCTTGGAATAAGGCTCAAGAAGTTTTTGGGTGGTTTGGGTAGCAGGGAAGAACCCATCCAGGTAGGACTCGACGATATCAGGAACATCGAGCTGAAAGGTAAGTGGTGGCTCGTGGGGTCTGCTTGGAAACAGTCAGAGCCTGAAGTAAATTATGACTCGCGGGCCATGAAGGATGTCTTGGAGACAGCAGAGACCAACTGGATCCAGATCGCTAGAGAACAGAGAATGAACACAGATATTCGTAGAGCTGTTTTCATCACCATTATGTCAGCAGAAGACTACGTGGATGCTTTGACGAAGTTGGACAAATTGCAGTTGAAGAAGTCACAAGAGCGAGAGATTCCTCGGATCTTAATCCACTGTGTTGGAGTGGAACAAAGCTGGAACCCATATTACGGATTATTGGCACACAAGTTATGCGATACTCATTCTTATAGGAAAACATTCCAGTTCATGTTCTGGGACATTTTGAAAGAATTCGAAAAAGCCAATGGCGAAGACGAGTCTGAAGATGAGTTTTTGGGTTTCGAAAATGACGACGAAGCTTCCAAACTCAAGAGGATTTACAACTTGGGCAGGTTTTTTGGGTTCTTGCTTGCAGAAGGATCTTTGCCTCTCCACTCGTTGAAAAGCGTCAACTTTTTGGTGGCTACTAATGACACCAAACTTCTTCTCGAAATAATTTTGGTGACATTCCTCGACCAGGTGGGCAAGAAGTCTCAGGTTAGTGCAGTGGGAGCCGGTTTTGGAGGTAAAATCAAGGCACTGGACTTGAGGTTCACCGATAACCTATTGGTGGAGCGAGTAGTCAAAGCCAAAGATGAAGTGCCACTTCTCAGAGGATTACAGTACTTCGTTCAGGAGAAAACCATCAACAGCTCTTTCGTTAATGGGAAGAAACAGAAGAAACGGGTGGAATGGGGTTCCAATGCCATGGTTGATATCATAGACGAATTATTAGCTCACGAGAGCTAATGCTAAAGGAAAACTCCATTTCAATAAATAATGCAAGGTGTATATACATGTTAAATATAGCAAGTAGGTCGTCTGGTCTATTCGATTCTTTCCAACACAGCAACAGTTTCCACGTGTTTGGTTTGAGGGAAGAAATCGAAGCCCGAAACGTCTCTGATCTTGTACTCGGCTTTGTTATGAAGGTTCATGAATGTGGCAATGTCTCTGGCCTGAGAAAACACATTGCAGCTCACGTAGATTATGAGTTTGGGTTTGAAGTCTAACAACTGTTGAAGGAACAATTTATCAGATCCTGACCTTGAAGGGTCCATAATAACGATGGAGTCAGACCCGTCAATACCGGCTTTCTTGAACTCTGGGTTGGAGAAGAACTCATTGGCACTGCCCTGGATGAAGCTCACGTTCTTGATGCCGTTTATGCTGGCGTTATGTTTGGCGTACTCTAGGGACTTGTGAGACACTTCCACACCAAACACTTTTCCTCCCTCAGGTATGTCTTTGGAGAGCGAGATCCCAAAGAACCCGGATCCACAGTACGAGTCGATAATATTTGTGAACTGCATGCCTTCTAGGTGGAACCTTATGTAATCCAACACCAGAGGGAGAATGGAGTTATTGTTTTGGAAGAACTCATTGGCTGGGAACTGGAACACAAAGTCACCCACTTTCTCAGTGATGACTTTGTTGGGGTCTGTCAAACACACCGTTGTGTACTCGCCTGTTTTGAAGTCGATACGGATGCTTTCACGCATGAGAGCTGTGGCCATGGGCTTTTTGGGAGCTTGTTTTGAGAGCTGCTGCTTGATTTTCAGTCGGAGAATGGGAAGTTCCTCATTCACCACCGGCGAAGCAATGGCACATCGGTCCACATCCACATACCCCATGATGGGATGTGCGTGTCTGAAACCTATTTTGATGTCTTCAGGATTGGGTTTATAATTATAGTGGGGCGAGAGCTTTGTTCGGTAAGCGTATTCCATAGGAGAAGGTGTCACGATTCCGAGGCTGGACTCCGGAATCAGCTCGAAGATCTCGGGGTACATGAACTTGTATGCCATCACCACGTTTTTGTGCTTGTATTGTAGCTGGTCATTATAGGTGAGCATTTGTAAGTTACATCCGGAACACTCGTTGAACTTGTCACAAATGACGAGATTGTCCTTTCTTCGAGACTTTCTGCTTCCTTTGTTCTGCACGTCCAACAATAAAGCCTCGGCGAAAACAAACTGGTGCCTGAAGAGCTCAACCTTCACAACATCTCCGGGAACAGCTTTGGGGATCTCAAGAAGAGTGTATTTTCCGTTCACATCCGGGTCACACTCAAGGTACGACTTGGGTACAACCGCAAGACCGTGTCCCTCCGAGGAAAGGTACGTCACGTGTACGTCCTCGAGGATGGTTCGAGGTCTTTGGGAGATCTTGAAGTACTTGGTGATGGTGTCGTGGCCGTTTTTGACATCTTCCAACGTGAGCCCCGAGTTTCGTAGGAACTCGAGCATCTCCATGTACACGACGTTATCTCGACTTGCTATGTCATTTTTCTTTCCCTTTTTGCTCTTTCTAGAATCATTGGAGTTCCTGGGTTTATGAGACAAGCTCGCACTTGGAGCTGGTTTGGAGGCACCATTTATGTGTAGAAGCTGCACTTCAGGGGCGTTGGAAGATACGTATGTGGCGTGAGACACATTTCTGTGAAGAACACACGGCAGCCTTCTTATACTGGCACCCACTCGTTGTTTTATATACAAACGTAGCATGGAGTAAGCACAGATGGAGTAGCTCTGATTCGCGGTGATGAGATGCGAATAAGAGAGACCTGGTGTAACTGACACCACCGAGAATATTTGCGAATTGACGGCGAAACAGAGATGTTGTGGCACCCGGTGGTGTGAAGATGTGGCATGGGTGGTCTAGAATACTGGCATGTTGACGTTGGGATTTAATTGATACCAAACTGAGCTCGAAATTGTGTAGGGCTTCTGATTACGATTATCTAGCTAAGGAAATGGGCTCTTGACCTCTATAGCATCTCTTTGTGGTTGTATGAGTGTCGTTAGGAGGGTAGCGACGACTGGGAGCGTATCTGTTGGCTCCGGTCGGAAGAGTTTTCTGACTGCTCCAATACTTTTGTCGGTTTGAGACCCGAATCGAGTGCGTAGATCGACGATGTCATCACCAGATAAATTGTACAGTACTCTTATGATCCCCTTCACGTATGTAAAAATTGTATCTCTTCTCCCTTTTGTGGAGAGTTTCCTGCCGACTTGCGGAAGCCTCTCGATTCCATATCTTCAGGAACTCATTTTCGGTAACAATGTAGAAGCGGATAGAGAGATCAGAAGTTAAATGTTACTATTTCAGTAAACGGTCTGGGCCTCTTTCCTAGCCCAAAGCCACATACACAACTCGGTCCCTGGCAAAAGCCAAATAATCTAGAGTAGTGTAGAAAAGAGGAGACTACTGGATCCGTCATCAATCCATATCGTTCACTGGCCCATTTTTGCGAGGTTGGGGAAAGTCTACCTCCACTTTTATCGCGGTTTTCGAAAGATGTGAGTTGAGTTCCATTGATGGAATGGGATGGGAATGTTAGCGCCGTACAGTAGAGGCACAAGTCTATTCCTGTAGCTGCTATGAATGCTTTGACACCAATGAGGTACAATTGTTGTTGGAATTGGATAGTCTTCCCACCACCATTGTTGTTGAACTCGAATAATCATAACCATGTATTTAATTTCAGTAGACTTGTTCGACTTAGACGTACCGATAATTGGAAATTGACCCCATTTATCTAACGCATAACTGGTCCAATTCCTCTAACAGAACTGCAAGACCTGTGTTGGGCAACCTTGTTAGGGAAACAGTGCCCGTTAGTGGCTGAGTGGTTCATCCAGCTGACGAATTAATCGAGTAAGAAAAAGCCAGTATGTAAGCTCCATCTTCTGTGAATTCCTGATCTGGAACAATATACGGGTTTCACGGAAGCAGAAACCTCAGGCCAGTTCCAATTGAACTCAAGATACTCCGATTTCTGGTGGCTATTGAAACTCAAACGCCTCAATAGTATAAGACACGTCATGCAGGAGATAGTTTCAACATTCTAGGATGTGTTGGAACCAAATGCATCACTTGGCCTAAATTACCGGACATAGCAATTCACCGAGTTCGAGAAACATCGTTTTCCTTCCAAACAGTACTGAAACTGTCCAAGAGAAGCAATTGACATGTCTTGGCGCACACAAAATAAGTGCTTGTGTAGCCATGGGTTGCACATTAAAGATCCGATTTTAGTGATGCCAAGCTACACGCATTTGTATGCTTGAGATCTGCACTCCAGCACTTTCCTATTATAGAAGAGAAAAGTTTTCTGTTCATTGTATCGCTTTCCGATGATCAGGCCACTCACGGAATTCTGCAATTGACAAAGTTCCGAAACCGTAATTACGGTCCGATATCCTATTTCCCTGTATCTACTTCGAATCCGAACAATAGACGCGGACTAATTTTCTTGGATAGTTTTATTTTCCGGGACTAAACCAGATCTTCTATTGTTCCCTATTACGACTCCAAGGTATGGACGTGTCGTGGCTACATGGTACGAATGTTCTACTCGTTGATTCGTTGTCGGTTTTTGTGTAAACTACGCACCTTTCTTATTGGCGTGTCGCCAGCTATACACTTTCATTTCGATGATACTACCAGCACCAACTCAAGACAATAATCACAAGTATTCGAATCGTCGTAGTTTCTATATACAAGAAACCTGAAAACCCCGATAGAAATTCTCACGAGCTCAACTATAATCAAAGAGAAAACGCTGCTTCCAGGAAGCCGGAACGAAAAGATCATGACACAATTTTTACGGGGGGTAGGGGGCGATGCAATATAGATAGATTTTCGACAAGAAATATTCGAGATTTTGAACCCAGGCCTTTTGTATTTTAAAGTGCTGACATTGACACCTGGTAATGCCTAATTTGAGACACTAGAGTTCCGTATCGAACTGGTGAACAACAACTGAACCAATCAGGAATACCAAGCCGTTCTGCACTAACATGGTAATCTAGAGGATGCTTTTGTGCTTTTGTGCACCCAAGTCGAAGACTATTTCATGAAAGCCTCCAACACCATACAGGACTTCCACAATCGACAAAATTTGGGTATGGTTAGGCACCAACAGCTGACACGAAGCCTGTTTCTGGCCAGATTGTTTGGAAACAATGAAAAGTTAATCGTGAAAGGAGGTGATGAAGCTCCAATTTGTGAATCATATGTAGAAGCCAAGTAATAGATCTTACCTATTCAGGTTCGAAAATGGAAAGTGTCAATTCATTGTTACAACACACGTTGCCTCTTCAGGTTTGTAATGGGTATATCCTCATTTTTGCGGCACATGAGAACACCTGTTAGTTCTTCACGAAACAGATAGAAGGCATTGAACTTCAAAAGAAAGTATATAAATCTCTTGATTCTTCTGATATGTCAGCCTAATGATAATCCTAAGAAAAGTCTTGGCCTTACAGTTCGCTGCAACAGTATTGGCAGAGGGATGTTTGCCTTCGAAGTACGAGAAAGGCCTTCGTGTTCAAATCTTTAACAACACTTATTTTCCGGACATTAACGGGGGTACCGAGGCAAATCAGCGGAAAGGTATCAGTATCACGGAATCTAGTACTAGTGATGTTTCTTTGACAGGTATCCAGAGTATTGATTTCAGTTTTCTCAATGCTGCCGGATATATCTATGCGCCTAGTACTGTCCCGTACAATAGTCAACCGGGTTATATAGCCCTTGTCTATAACCGTCCTACTACTATTTACAAATTCGGCCTCAAGTGGGATGGGTACTTTTATGCAAAAACTACAGGTACTTATACTTTTACATCGTCGGTCGACGACATGTTCACCATCAAGTTTGCTGGACAGAACCCTGATTGTTGTACGAACCCCGTCTCCTACACATACTCTGATTCTTACACTGGACGTTACCAGTCAGGTGTCGCCACCACTACCAAGTCATTCACCCTTACAGGTGGATATTACTATCCAATTCGGATTCTATTCTTCAATGCCGAAGGTACAGGTGTTTTTCAAACAACAGTGACTTATCCAGATGGATCAAGTCATGGAGGTGGAGATATTGATTGGTACTACCAGCCCGATCTAACCCCAGATTTATGTCTTATAACCACGACTAATTATTGGACTGGAACTGGTACCAGAACTATTACCCATACTCCAACACAAACGGGAGGAACTACCACCGTGGAGGTCGACCACCCCAGAAAGATTGTCACCTACACAACACCTTGGACTGGACAAAGTACAAGAACAATTACCCATAGTGTTCGTCCCTCAGATAGTGTTGTCTCCGTAGAAGTCAATACCCCCACAGCATTCGCAACTACTTTCACCACACCGTGGACTGGAACGACTACCAGAACCGTTGTGTATACTCCAACTGGAGAAAGAGGCACCACCAGTGTGGTTGTGAATGTTCCAAATAAGGTTACCACCATCACAACTCCATGGACCGGCTCCAGTACCAGAACCTTAACTCACACTCCTTCCAGATCTGGTGACTCAACAACTGTGGAGATTAACACGCCTGAACGTCTCACTACATTCACATCCACTTGGTCTGGCTCCACCACTAGAACTCTCACTCATACTCCAACTGAGTCAGATGGAACGACAAGTGTGGAAATCGATGTTCCCCCAAATAGCGCTGTTACCTTCACTTCAACATGGACTGGCTCTTCTACAAGAATTATCACACACACCCCCAGCGAGTCGGATGGTACTACCAGCATTGAAATCGATGTTCCCCCACCAAGTTACCTGACATTCACATCAACATGGACTGGCTCTTCTACCAGAACCCTTACCCATACTCCAACGAAACCTGGTGAACCAACTTCTGTCGAGGTAGACGTCCCCCCACCAAGTTACCTGACATTCACATCAACATGGACTGGCTCTTCTACCAGAACCCTTACCCATACTCCAACGAAACCTGGTGAACCAACTTCTGTCGAGGTAGACGTCCCCCCACCAAGTTACCTGACATTCACATCAACATGGACTGGCTCTTCTACCAGAACCCTTACCCATACTCCAACGAAACCTGGTGAACCAACTTCTGTCGAGGTAGACGTCCCCCCACCAACTTACCTGACATTTACATCAACATGGACTGGATCCACTACCAGAACCCTTACCCATACTCCAACGAAACCTGGTGAGCCAACTTCAATTGAGGTGGACGTCCCTCCACCAAGTTACCTGACATTCACATCAACATGGACCGGATCCACTACCAGAACCCTTACCCATACTCCAACGAAACCTGGTGAACCAACTTCTGTCGAGGTGGACGTCCCTCCACCAACTTACCTGACATTCACTTCAACATGGACTGGCTCTTCTACGAGAACTCTTACCCATACACCAACGAAACCTGGTGAACCAACTTCTGTCGAGGTGGACGTCCCTCCACCAACTTACCTGACATTCACATCAACATGGACCGGATCCACTACCAGAACCCTTACCCATACTCCAACGAAACCTGGTGAGCCAACTTCAATTGAGGTGGACGTCCCTCCACCAAGTTACCTGACATTCACATCAACATGGACTGGATCCACTACTAGAACTCTTACCCATACTCCAACGAAACCTGGTGAGCCAACTTCAATTGAGGTGGACGTCCCTCCACCAAGTTACCTGACATTCACATCAACATGGACTGGATCCACTACCAGAACCCTTACCCATACTCCAACGAAACCTGGTGAGCCAACTTCTGTCGAGGTAGACATCCCTTCAAATAGTGCTGTTACTTTCACTTCAACATGGTCTGGATCCACTACAAGAATCATCACACACACCCCTAGCGAGTCCGATGGTACTACAAGCATTGAAATCGACGTACCCTCTTCAATTATCAGCACCACTGCACCCTGGACTGGAAGCCATATCTCCTCCTATACCACCACTAATTCAAATGGCGTACCTGTGGTGGTTATCCAAACTCCATTCCCCACATTTACTATCCCCTGGACTGGTACTTTGGTGTCTACCTTCACCACCACTGATCGATACGGGAACACTGAGGTTATTGTTGAGACTCCAGTTGTAGCCAAAACAGTCACCACCACACTTGCTTGTTCTGGAGATATTACCACCACGTACACAACAACAATATACGACGGTGTTCCCTGTGTGGTTATTGAGACACCCGCTCCTATTGTTACTGTTACCAAAACCTGTGACATCTGTGCTAAAGGAAGCGGCGGAGATGTGATAACTACCTATACAACTCAAATCGTTGAGACCATAGAATCGGGAATCCCCGTGGTCAGCAGCAAGGTTTCTGACTCTGGCCCTGACTCCAACTCCTCTGGCTCTGACTCCAACTCCTTTGGATCTGACGCAATCACCACTGGTTCTTACTCAGAATCTGACGGTAATGGTTCAAACTCAACAGGCTCTGGTTCCTCTTTCAACTCAGAAGCCTCCGAACGGCCCGAATCTTCTTCAGGTAAATTCTCTGTACTTTCTTCCTATGATGCAGCAGCTTCGGGGTACACACCTACACTTTTAATTTTACTTCTGTCACTCGTTGTGATTTTAGTTTAATGTGAATTCATCCCGTAATTTTTAATTTTCGATAATATACATACTTCTACTACTAGTATTGACTCATGGTTTGAAACCAATCGTACCGGTCTTCTGTTTCTGAGCAAAGCTTCGACCGGAATACTGTTGATCACAATTTCACATACCCTGTAATGCAATAAGCGCCGATTCTTAAGGCTGCGAAAAATATGATATACTATCGATATTGCACTATAATCGTAATTCTAGATTCCAGATGCTAGACACTTAAAACTATATAATGCCGGATTCATGTCATGATAGGAACCTCGTCATCTGCAAAATCCCGTAAGTCCAACGTTAGGGTTTTGGATGAATTCTCTTTCTGTTCTCTGTATATACCCACCAACGCGTCACTCTTTTCAAATAACGCATTCTTTAACGAGATGACAATGAACTGGAAAGTCGGACTAGACACCCTCTTGATATAGTTTGCAATCCTGTTGACATTGGCAGAATCCAAAGCAGCATCCACTTCATCTAACACAAAGAACGGAGACGGATGGAACATGTGAATAGCGAAAAGAAGTGCAAGGGCAGCCATAGTCTTTTCACCTCCTGAAAGAAGTTCCATATCTCTGAATCTTTTCAAGGGAGGCATGGCGTGGTATCTTATGCCATGTAGAAATGGCTCTTCATCTGACTCAAGTGTGAGGTACGCAGATCCACCCATGGGTGTGGTTGATGTTTTGGTAAGCTCTTTATACACAGAGTCGATTGTAGAAGATATGTGGTCAAAGGCTTTCATGAACAAGTCGTGTCGTTCTGTTTTCACTTGCTGAAACTTCTCGTTGGCCTTGTTCTCCTGTTGTCTGGCTCTAGTGAAGTCTCTATCAAATGCTTTCAATCTAGTCTCTGTATCCTGGAGTCTTTCCGAGGCCTTGATATTAGGAGTCAACTTCTCCAACTCTTCCATTACCATATCCAATCGAGCAGATAACTCGGCCTCGGTCTTTGAGCTGAATGAATCCCGCAAATCATCCTCTAGGAGATCATAATCTATTTCAATGTTGTAGATTTCCTGACATAGTTGGTCAACAGATGCGTCAAGTGAAATAGAGTCAAGCATACCGTCCTCCAAAGGAATAATGACGTTCTCAATTTTACAATTCTTGAGAATGCTTACTCTATCACTGTCAACCTTCAAAAGTAAGTCTTCGGTTAGGGTTTTCTCCTTCAACGCTTCCTCGATCTCACCTTTCAATTCTACGATTGTCGATTCTACATGACTTGTGAACTTCAAATCTCTCCTCAATGTTTCAGAGAATTTTTGTTCGTCTTCCTTCATGACCTCGTATCGAGCTTCTAGAGCTACCAATTCCTCTTCGAGTTCCTCCTTCATATCGATCACCTCCTGTAGTTTTGTTTCCAATTCGCTGACGACGGTTATAAGACTCTCTCTACGGTGGATAGTTTGCTCTTTCGACTCCTTTTCGAACGCGATCTTATTCGAAAGAGTGTTGATCATTTTGCTGAACTGAGATCTTTCTCTGGAGTTCCTTCTAAGCGATGATCCATGGGACTCTTCATAGTCACGAATACCATTCGAGAAATCGTATTCCTCACAGAAGTCAGTATAGATGCTTTCTTGAAGATGATCAATCTGAGAGTTTAACTTTGTGAACTTAGATTCGAGAGAGTCAATTTCAAGTGACTTCTCTTTGATAACATCCCTGCATACTTTGATTTCATTTCTCGTGAATTCCACCTCGGCATCCTTGTCCTTGATGGCTCTTTCGATAGTTTCCTTTTGATTCCTCAAAAGTGGGAGCTTATCATCCAATTCAGTGATTGAATCAGTCAATAGGCTCAATTCCATTTCCTTGGGCTTACTTTCACTGACCTTGTTCAATTCCTGTACAATATTATCCTTGACTTCTGTAAGTTTGTTGATTTCATTTTTATCCCATGTTTCGTTCCTCACTCTGTCGCTACTGGCACCTCCCGTCATTAAACCTGATCGGTTGATCAATGAACCTTCGAGGGTCACAAGTTTATTGTCGAGTTTCCGGGATCCCCACTTCAACTCTCGAGCGATATCCAAACTGTCCACCACCAAAGCAGATCCAACAATATAGTTTATGGCGTTTTCCAACGCACTGTCTTCTACACTAATGATATCAACTCCAGGCTGGGCATTCGGGTGGATGGATCTGAGATAATTCAAATTGGTGTTGTCATGGGAAAGGGAATCCAAGGGAAGGAAAGTACATACACCAAGACGTCTTTCCTTGAGTATATCGATACATTTGTATGCTATTGCTGAGGTAGACACAACAATGGAGTTGAAGTTGTTTCCGAGCAAAGCTACCAAAGCCGTTTCATATTTTCTGTGAGTAGGCTGAAACAAATCATAAACATAGCCTTTAACGGCATTCTTCGGGAGGTTGTTCTTCAATACTGATAGAACTTCTCTTTGTTTTCTGTACTTATTGGATTCTCTTTGTTTGGACGTCAAGTCATCCAACTTCACCAACACGTCTCTCAATTCAGTGTTCAAGGTCATTTCCTTGTAGTTATACTTTTCGAGATCCTTGATCATTTCATCCTTCAAGTTGATTTTGTCGTTTTTCATCCCGAGAACCTCAGATATCTGGGAGTTAATAGACACAAGTTGTAGGTTGAGGTCACTGTTTTTGTTGAATTCGAGTCCAGTAATAATGTCGTCATAAGTGGAGATCTGCTCCTCTTTGTTTCTGATGGTGGCTTCTAATGACTCTTTTTGGTTTGTGAGGAGTGCCAACTGCTCCTCAAGCTCCGACCCTCCACTGGCTAAGAAGTTGTTCCTCAATTCCTCGTACTTTTGATGGGCTTGTGGAGGTAAGTCGATGGAAGCCATGGCGTTTCTGATACGATCCTCAAACTTTTGAGCCTCTTTCTGGACAGCCTTGAGTTGTGTTTCCAATTGGCTTACTGCCTGTTGTTTCTTGGAAGATTCAGCCTCCAACTCCGTGATTTTCAACTTCTGAATGTTGATCTTGTTGATCAAAGACTTTTGGGAGGAATCAAGAGGAATGATTTGCCTCTTCTTTGCATCGATAGAAGATGCCAAATTGGAGATATTGGATTCGTATTCTCCACTTTGGAGCTGCTTCTCTGAATACTTGGAAACCAAATCATCATAATTCTTTTGCTCCTTGTGCAATTGTTTTTGCAACTTGTTGATATCTTTGTTCTTGTCATCAATTTCATCCTTCAAGTCGTTGTGTTTGACTTCATTGTGGAATAGCTTGTACAAGTTCATGATTTTTATGAGGTTTGATTTCTCAGTCAACTTTTGTTCAAAAAGCTCTTGCTCCAATAGCTGTTCCCGATATTGCTTTGACTCACTATTCAAGTTCCTCTTCCTGGCAAACACCAGGTTTGAGAATTCTCGGGCTTTATCGAGTTCGTCCTTCAATTCATCGAACTGCTTTGCCAATTCTCCCGAGCCACTGATTGTTTCGATAAGCTTCGTCAAGTCTTTAGGAGTCTGAGATGCAATCAGTTCCACATCACCCTGGAAAACCAAGAAGTTTCTGGCCTTGATAAGGATATTTTCTTCCTTCAAGATGTTGGTATATTGGGTTGCTGTCACAGACACGTTGTCGATCTCGTAGTCTGTGGATCCTGAAGCTGAAATACTTCTTTTGAACTCAACTTTTTGGCCGTCATCTTTTTCGTAGATGACTTTCACGTAAGCGGACGTTGGGTCTTGTTCCACGGTATCCAAAGAAGCATCTGGAAGTCTTGATGTGTCCAATCTTCCTCTGTAAATCAAATCACGTACATTTTGAGATCTTAAATGGGTGGATTTGATACCCAAAACAAACGAGATTGCGTCCATCATGTTTGACTTCCCGGCCCCGTTTGGCCCGATGATGGAGGTGAAACAGCTTGTGCCGAACCCTATCTGGCTTGTTCCTTTATAGGACTTGAAATTGTGTAGTTGTAGTCCTACGAGTCTTCCCATGACGCGTCTGTAAATAAATAGTGAGAAGCCAAGTGTAAAATGAGAATGAGAATGAAAATGAGAATGGGAATGGGACGGTGAGCGCGGGTGCTACCACGGACGGCTGGCACGGTGCTGGGAGGACGATGGTACGGATGTTGGCGCGAGGAAAGCAAGGTTGCAACGAACGCGAAACTGGTGTAAACAACTGTTCTACGAGTGAAGTTTGATTGTACGTGAAAATGCAGAGATCTACCACGATACACTATGGCCCAGCACGCCATAATCCCAGGCGCCGGTAGCTATGGGAGCGGTAGAACTGTAGTTCCCAATTTTCACCATAAACGGTTGGTGACAACTGATCTCTGATATTGCAGCCAGGCCGCACAGAACGATCGCGGAACGTCGGTGGTACCAGATAGTACCAGATAGTACCAGATAGTACCAGATAGTACCAGATAGTACCAGATAGTACCAGCTGGTGCGAACGGCGTACCACTAGTTCTTGTGCTATGCGAATCACTCCAACACTAACCTCTACAAGTCTACAGCTCAGTAAGGCTACGAATAGAATGAGCCTCTAGCAATCCCCTGGGTCTCTCCAGTTCCCACAAAGATCTGCCAATGTCTGTCAATCACGCACGTGACTTCTCGGAGCAGTCTCCAACACTAACTTCTCTACAGCCTATCCAACACTAGTCCCACATCAGCAGCCACATCAGACCAATTGCGACACTGAATATGGCACAGCCAATCAAAAGGCCTCCAGTTATGCAGCCAATGACCGACCATCCAGACAATAAACAACAAACACCATAACCGATCAAAGGAACCAATTAAACTCGCGACAATAGATCAGCCAATCGGAAGCCCACCAAAGATCTCCAATGGCTTGAAGGCACGTGTAAATGGCAGTCCTGTGGGATTAATTGCACGAGCTGTCGCCCATTGGCAGCCATCCATCGAGAAGACCGTTCAAGGTGATTCAAGGTGCAGATGACAAGCCGCTGGGCACATGACCAGTACGTGCGCATATTTAATTGGTTTATCAAATTGATCAAAAGCGATATTGGGTTTGACACATTTTTACGATACGGCCGCACTGCGATGTAGTAGTGGCTACAGGACTCATCATTTCAACAAAAAGCTTGCGAGAGTAAAGCAGCATCAACAGCACCAGAGTGCTCGGGAACATTTTCCAAACACGCCAAAGTACACCAAAACATACCAAGCCAACTCTCACCTCAAAACCATAAACCCGGCCACAAACCATATTTACCGACCTTCAGTGCCACAACTTCGCACTGTCACGCGCTGACTAATGTACGGGCTGTGATTGGCTCAGGCGCGTTGATTGAATTGATAATGTCACCTCAAGTCGTATGTACGGCCTATTCCAGATATTGTTTGCGAAAAAGTGTGTGCGCGCACGCCTCCGTATACCGGTTGAGTTGAGAATTTTTCCAGTCTAAAATCGGAATATTCTGCGAATAGTAACTTTGCAGGCCCATATAAGATATTGTTGTCGTTATGACTACCCCCGGTGCATCTGAGAACGATGCAAATCTTGCCAACAACGAAATAGAAGGCTCCCCGAAACCTCAACGTCTTCCGCAACTGCCAATTCAGCTCGCTCAACAATCTCAGGTGACGCAACCTACGCAGCTCACGCAGAACGAAGCTTCGACGCCATCCCAACCGTCTCAACCGTCGCCACCACCTCGTGAGCCCATGTCCCCGAAGTCTCCCGTCATAAAACAGGAGCCGAACGCTGTGTCAGTGGCTGGTAGTCCTAAAGCCGAGTCCAACGTTGAAGTCAAAAGTGAAGGTGACACCAAAAATGAACCCAAAATCAAAGTGGACGTGGTGAACCAAAACGAAATCCGTGACGGCCAGAAGTGCTCCAACTGTGGCACAAACAAAACGCCTTTGTGGAGAAGAGCCCCGGATGGCACTTTAATATGTAATGCATGTGGATTATACTTGAGGTCCAATAACACCAACAGACCGGTGAACTTGAAGAAAAACCCCCACTTTGTGTCGGTGGAAAAGACCTCGGAGGGGTCGTGTGCTGGAGACGGCCGGTGCAATGGAACTGGAGGAAGTGCTGCTTGTAAAGGATGTCCAGCGTACAATAACCGATTGGTGTTGAAGAAAAAACACGAGGAACTCAAACCACAAGAGCAAGCTCAGCCTGAAGAGAAGAAAGACGACTTTGCTATTGCATGCTTCAACTGTAGCACCACCATCACTCCGTTGTGGAGACGGGACGATAACGGTAACACCATCTGTAATGCATGTGGGCTTTATTATAAGCTTCACGGAAGCCATCGTCCGGTGAAGATGAAAAAGGCCACCATCAAAAGAAGAAAGAGGAACATGGAGAAGGAGAAACCCAAAAACTCTCCCGAACTGAAGAAACACCATTCTACGCCTACGCCCGGTGATTCAGTTCAGGACTCCAGAGCTTCTTCCTCGGATCCCAGGCCGCACGACTCCAGTCCCGCTCTGGAACGTTCTTCCAGCCAACCTCCTCTTGGATACTCGCCCAGCCCTGTGCTCACGCCGGACCAGTGGGCCCTGCAACAGAACTTGCAGCATCAGAATCTACAGCATCAGAATCTACAGCATCAGCATCAGCATCAGCATCAGCAAATGCCCCTCCCACAGCCATACTACCCGTATGGACTCGCACAGCACCATTTTCCACCATACAATGGATCTGGACGTATCCCAAACGGGCCTGGGCCTCTACCAGGTCCTCCTCCACCAAGTTTGTACAACCTCCCGCCTCCTAGGCCCTCATCTCAACCCATTGCAACATCCGGCATCCAATTGCCCTCTATAAATCAACCTATTCACACGCATACAAATGTCAGCTCCACTACAAGCCAGAGTATGGGAATTGCACACCCTTTGCTCCAGTCGTCCAACAACTTGCCCAAACCACTCATATCTCCAAACTCACAAACTCAGAGTGTAGGCAATGACACGTCGTCTGTAGACTCCCAATACTCGTCTCCTCGTATGGAGCTGCAACAACTGCAACTGGAGCAGGAGCAGAAACAGCAACACCAGCAACTGACTCCTCCGAGCGAACGCAAAACATTGGCGGTGGACTTTACAAACTCCTTCAAGTCAAACAAGATCTCCATCGGTGGCTTGCTTAACGAACAAAATTAGAACGACTCATGACCCTAGCTTCTTATCTCATAATCTATGATCTATATAGTGATAAATTGATACAATTTTTTCGCAACCACAAATTTTTCTCAGCCTTGTTAATCATGAACTTGGTCACAGGATGGACGCTAATGATGGCGATGGGGGCGATGGTGACGATGGTGATGGGGTTCGATCCCTCGGAGTACAGCTTCAGAATCACCAAGCTTCTTGAAGGAGTCCCGGAGTCGGCATTCGAGCTGTGGTCGAAGGACTCGCCGTCTCGTCTTGACATGTTAAATTACATTGAATACTCCGACACTTTTATATCCAACTTCGATGCTTACAAGTACTTGATACATGTGGACGAGGCTGAATTCCAATCCCTCAACCAGTACATGGTGGAAGTGGACCACGAGCCTCTGGCCATAAAATGGTATCACACCATTAAGCTCAAGCTAGTCAACCAGTTGCGATTGATCTACCACATTGTCAAGAGACAAAAACAGTATACGGTGTTTTTGATTCACAACAAAGCCTCTGACTACTTCTTGTTGGTGGACGCAGAATTGGACATGGAAGCAGACGAGATGAACCAGTGGGTGGGACAGTATCAATCGCATAAGTTCCTGAGCAGACGCAGCTGGTGCTCTAGAATCACGTTCTTCCAACAGGCCCGCTTCATCAAGGTTGGCGAGCCGGTACGGAGCTGTGAGGAGCTCAAACGGGAACTTCAGCAAGAGGCTGAGTCTCAGGGTAAATGATTTGATGTCTTTGGTAAGGATTTTGGAACTTCGGTGTGGGTGACTGTCACTGGTTGTTTTCTGGTATTGTCATTTGGTACTTGTGCTGTGGGTCTTGGCATCCGGGCAATTGAGTATAGCGTTTTGAAGCTCGGCAGAGAGCACCTTTGTAAAACACCTCTACGGATAGCATTTTATCGTGGTACTCACAGTTGATTCGAGTGTAGACTCCGCTAATGTCCATAGTCAGTAAGGTACCTTGCAGCTCTCAGATGAATCAACTGGCTGTACCATTGGTACATCCCTGGTTAGGTTTGTATGATATACGCATTTGTACACCAATCAATACACTTGCAGTTCTATCCGTTTAGGTCAAGTAATTTTGCAACATTCGCGAGTTTTGTAAAATCAACTCACAATTCACTTCTTTGATTAACAACCAGCAATGGAAGAGAAGAATGACTGATAACAGAGGTCAGTCCAACTACACACCACACACTACACACTCTACCCCTACAAACTACCTTAATTCCTCTAGCTCCTCTCACACCCTTAAACTTACACACTGTTTCCAGCCCCTCTTACATAAGCATAGACTAATGCTCACGAGATATTGCGATTAGCTGCGATTAGATACGATTTTTCATCTGAGTTTATCTCGAACCAGGCAGCACAAATAAGTATAATGTCTTCAGTGGACACATCTCTCGAGAGAAAGCTCAAGGATATCGCCGCAGGATTTGTGGGGGGTGCTACCCAAGTTTTGGTGGGCCAGCCTTTTGATCTTGTGAAGATTCGGTTGCAAACTTCTCAATCATCTTCCAGTTCAATTGGAATCATCAAATCAGTTATCCAGAATGAAGGGTTGAGTGCGTTCTACAAAGGTACATTGCCACCGTTGTTCGGAGTAGGGGCTTGTGTTTCTCTTCAATTCTACGGATTCCACGAGACTAAAAGATATATTTTACAGAAATTCAACCAGAAGGACTTGAATCTCTGGCCACAAACGTACATTTGTGGAGCCATGGCTGGGGTCATCAACACGCCCGTCACCACACCAGTGGAGCAATTGAGGATCTTGTCCCAATCTCGGGTGGAGAAAACCAGTTTCAGAACCATTATCGATGAAATCAGACACACAAATGGCGCCAAAGGACTCTTCAGAGGGTTTGACATCACCTTACTCAGAGAAATCCAGAGTTACGGGGTGTGGTTCTTGGCGTACGAACTGACTATCCAACTGCTCATTAATGTCAGAGGTTACACCTCCAGAAACGACATCTCCACACCAGAATTGCTCTTCAGCGGAGCATTGGCCGGTAATCTCTTGTGGCTCAGTGCGTATCCGTTGGACGTGATCAAGTCTAACGTGCAAAGTGATCTGTTTGTGAAGTCCAAGTTCAATGGAAGCTCGATTGTGGCTGCGAAACATATTTTGAAAACCGCAGGAATTGGAGGGTTCTGGAAGGGAATTGGGCCTTGTTTATTGAGAGCCACTCCATGTTCTGCGGGCACATTTGCATCTGTGGAGCTTGCTTTGAGGCTTTTGGGGTGAGATGGAGTAGATCAAGGAGAATTGAGCGAGTGGCCTGGTGGCAGGGCAGTGGATTGTGTGAGGGACCGTGGTGGGTAGTACTGAAGCTTAGCACGACTGGCTCGCGCGGTTGGCCACACGGAGCTGGCACGAGCCCACGGAGCTGGCACGAGCACACGGAGCTGGCACTCGCACGGAGCACGGTGCGCGGAGGACTCTCACGTCCTGCACCATAAATAGCAAATGAATAGAGCAATAAACGCACAAAAAAACCCCATAACTTCCGTACAGCTCCTATAACCACCATACACAGCCAGATCCTCTAAATGGTCCCTCACACACCTCCAAATGCCTCCTAGTAACTCCGAGATACTCCAGGCCCAAGGTCATTTCGCACCCCGGAAAAAGCGGTGCACGCACGTTCCTCGCAGCCAATGAGAAAGTTGAGATTTGTCGTTACTTTAACCAAAAGTTCTCAAAGATTTTTTTCCTCTCCAAAGATGTTTAGATCTGAAGTGATCAAGTTTACCAAACAAGCCCGGAGCTTTAGTAATGCTAGTCGCCTCTTCAAGCCCGTTGCCAACGAATACTTGACCACTGGAGCTTCAGCCCAACTGATCTGGCCAAAAGGATTCAGATTACCACAACCAAAAACATGGGAAGAAAGTAGTGAAAGTGCCCTTGGTAAGGCTACTAAATTCTTCTTCTTGAACGAAATTGCCAGAGGAATGTACATCTGTATGGAGATGTACTTTCGTGAACCATATACTATTTATTATCCATTCGAAAAGGGACCAATTTCTCCCAGATTCAGAGGTGAACATGCTTTGAGAAGATACCCATCTGGTGAAGAAAGATGTATTGCATGTAAATTATGTGAAGCCATCTGTCCAGCACAAGCCATTACTATTGAGGCTGAAGAAAGAATGGATGGTTCCAGAAGAACCTACAAATATGATATTGATATGACCAAATGTATTTATTGTGGATACTGTCAAGAAAGTTGTCCTGTTGATGCCATTGTTGAAAGTCCAAACGTGGAATACAGTACGGAAACCAGAGAGGAGTTGTTGTATAACAAGGAGAAGTTGTTGGAAAATGGTGATAAATGGGAGCAAGAATTGCAATATTGTATTGATGCTGATGCTCCATACAGGTAATAGACTAATGATTGATGTAGTTACTTAGGCACTTTGTGCATGCATTATTTATAAACGAATCAAGAATTGGATGTAGCGAGTGGAGGATACCGGGAGTTGGGAAGTTAGTGGGTTCAGTTGGGTTATTGTCAGTTGTTTGATAGGTCAGTCGAATTATTGTCAATTGAGTTACTGGTAGTAGCAATGCTGACACTCAGGGCCAATTCAATGACACTCAGTACTATACTGGAAGCAATTTTTATCTACTGGCAAGGTTTTACCTTTCAGGAACGGAGTACAGAACCCAAACTGGCGTGTTGAGCTCCACTTTCCAAAGAACCAGACCCTACACCCGGAGAATCCCTCAAGTACCCACACTCTCCAATTGTCCCCGGACTCAATGTGCAGCCCCACTCCAGTAAGAACCATTCTATTCGGAACTCTATTAAAACCAAGGTCACGTGCGCACTCTCACAAAGTTTATTTGCATTACGAGGCCCATCAAAGAATAAAGTTCAAGCCGAGAGGTGATACGCCTGAGAGGTGATAGTCCTGAGATACTTTGGGGTATAGCTGAGTAGGTGTGAGGTAAAACGTGAGTCAGTGACAAAACAGGAGACCAAGCAGCACCAAGTCACCTAAAAGCGTCAAGGCAGAACACGTTAAGGTGCAACCAAGCGCCAGGTGAGTTATTGGCAACGATGCGAGTACCGAACTATATAGAGTATTAGAGTATTGGCACAATAGTAAGATAGAGTACTAGCACAATGGTAAAATATAAAGTGCTAGCACAATAGTAGGATATAGAGTACTAGCACAATATTCAGATAGTTGAGGTGTACAGTAACTGATACACGGCGCTGTCGCCATTTACTGCTGTGTACCGGTGGCACAGTGGTGGTACAGTGGTGGCACGCACTCACTGGCACAACGACCGTGGGAGGCGTACCAGCCTACCGTCGCGTACCAGCCCTCCATCGTGTCGCAGCCAAAGCTTATCCTTCATTCCCTGCCAAAACACTCAACTACACACATACACTAACACAAACACTAACAAACACGACAAACACGACAAACACGACAAACACGACAAACACGACAAACACGACAAACACGACACATCCTCAGTCACATTTTAACCCGTTCCAGCCATTCTCACGTTTAGTCGTCGCTCTTTGTTACGTATTTCGCATTACTTGTCAACGCCTTTGTTAAATTATTGGTGCAATAAAAACAATCCCCCGTTCGCCGCATTTGTTTCAGGTACAAATTATAAATCCACCGGTTTCAGGTACGACGTTTTTAAAACGCGCGCCTGTGGTACAAAGGATACAAAAATTTTCTGACAAAACTTGCAAGCTTGCAAACCATTTGCTTAATGAATCCGTTAGTGATGGACTCCAGTTCGGGGATCCCCGACTCTCCACTCCCAACGAGTCCTCATAATGACCCCCATCTTTCTGCACCGCTGTTTTCCCAGTGGAATCATCTTCCAAATCAATCCCAGAATCTGGTTTCTACTCCCACTTTAACCGCTGATTCTGGTGGTGCTACCGGCGCTTATAAATACTCTTCATCTGCTGAATACGATACACGTACATCCTCATCCAAACTGTCATACCATGCGTCTGCTTCGGTACACAACAACTCCAGTGCCATCCTCGAGCACCCGAGTTTTGGCAGTCCTCCAAACGGTGGTATTCAAAAACTGGTTTTAACCGTTTCTACCCCTCTGGCTCTGCGAAGCATATCGACACCGGGAGTGTCGTATTCCCACTCCACGAGCTCGTCGCTTTCGTCCACGGATTCGGCCCATCTGCCTCGAATGACCATGAACTATAGCCCCAAACACTCTCGTAAACCAAGCAGTTTGCTGAGTAATCGAAACATCAACATGAAAAACCTTTCCTTGAACTTAGACGACTCCAGTGCAAGCATCAACAGTCTAGCGTCATCGGCGTCTCATAACCCTAAAAGGTCTCTTACAATATCAATTCCCCCAGACAAATCCGGTCACGACTGCACAAACGATACCAGTGTATCTAAAGGGTCTCCGTTTGTGAGTTCAACGTCTTGTTCTTCACCGCATAAAATAATCGACAACAACAATGCCACCACACTTCTTCCTCCCAGTGCCATAACTCCAAACTTCAAGTTTCTGTCTCCACGATCTCGAAAAGAGTCTCAGAGATACAAATTCCCAAACTCCCCAGTATCAAACAACAATTTGGTCACTGACTTCAAGGCGTTACTGGTGTCAGACAACTCGATAACCCGCATAATACCCGAAGAATTACAAGAGCTGACGCAGCTTGATTCATACCCCAAAGGCCCTGCTAATGTACTAAACGACTCGATATATCTATTTTCGGAGCCCACAGTCGACATCATCAACGAGTTTGACTTGGTGATCAACGTAGCAAAAGAGTGCCCAGATCTATCTGACCAATTCAATCCAGCACACGACCCAAACAAAAGGTATGTGTACATACCGTGGAACCATACCAGTTCCATATCCAAAGAACTCCCGGAACTTACCAAGCTCATGTCGCAATTCGACGACCTGGACCTCGAATCTGCCAACAAGAGAAAGATCTTGGTGCATTGCCAATGTGGAGTATCCCGAAGTGCATGTGTGGTGGTTGCATACTTCATGCTGAAGTTCCGTATGAATGTTAATGATGCTTATGAATTGTTAAAGAGTGGTGCCAACAAGGATTCTCAACAACCGCCTAATAAGTTGGTGCACTCCCAAGGGTATAAGATCGACAGTTGTAATCGGATATGTCCTAACATGAGTCTTATATTCGAGTTGATGGATTTTAATGACACCTTGAGATGATGTATATACGCAGTGTAAATTAATGTATACTATTTGGGCCTTGGAGTTGTTGGGTGTTAGGGGTTGTGAGTAGGAATGGGAGATGAAGTGGAACAAAAGCTAGAGATTTAGGGGACTGAAAGAGAAGGACAAATGACCGGTCACAGTGAACAGTGCAGTGGTAGTTAATTAGAGATACGCGACTACTGAAAAGTACAGAAAGAGTAACAGAGGAAGTGAAGGATGTCAAGACAAGTCAATCTGACACATGCCTTATTTCCCATCTTCATCTGACCATCTATCTTCATCTCATCATCTATCTTCTCACCATCTTACATACTTATGTGCGAGGCGCGAAAATTTTACAAACATGTCTAACGGTGGGTACGGATATAGAGGCTCCAAGAAGTACAAATACGGGAGCTATTACGGTGACTACTACGACGGACAGGGTCTGTATGGTGACCAGTATGGGAACTCCTCTCATGGGTCCAATTCAGGCTCTGATAATTCCTATAGACCCAAGTATAAACGAAGGCCTACTAGGAATTATGATAGATATGACCCCAATAAACACAAATATTCCAGCCAAAACACAAGCTCGTACCATCCTCCGAGGGACTCAGGTCGTCGCGGAAGTGGGTCCCATCAGGGAGGCGAAAATTACGAGGGTCCTTCGAACTCGAATTCCAATTACAATTATGAGGGTCCTTCCAACTTCAATTCCAATTCTAACTCCAATTGGAACTCTCAAAACACCACAGGTGACCCCCATTTGGATAGGAGAAGTGAAAGAAGACCGGGCCATGCGCAGAACGCACACCCCTCATCAGAGCATTACTCCAGGCCTTATGAGAAACCAAGACCAGCGTTTGAGCTCCATTCCTTGAAGCCAAAAGACAAGGAACGGGACAACCTGAGTGAGAATAACTACTCTGCTGAAGCCACTTTTGGAAGTAGAGAGTCTAGCCAAGAGCCATATGAGTTTGACGGCGCTCGTCCAACTAATAGGGGATTCATACCTCACAAAGACTCGCAGAAGACTGGGTCTACATTCTGGCCGTATATGAAGCAGAATCACAGAGAAACTGAAGAGCGAAGACATCAGGAGAATGAAGCCCAGGGAAATAAAAATACTAGAGACCGTGAGACCAAGGAGACCAAGGAGACCAAGTATACCAAGGAGACGAAGGAGACCAAGGAGGTAGAAGTCAAAGGCAGTCGTGTTCATGCAGAAAGTGTACAAGCACAAAAACAAGATGAAGAGGCAGATCTGTCTAAGGCCGAAAGTGTCCAGGCTCTAGAGCCTGAACGCTTCAAGGAAGAAGCAAAAGAAGAAGCTAAAGGGGAAGAGCCCCGTGAGGTGGAAGTGAAAGAAGAGTCACACAAAGACGAGCCTAAGGAGGAACAGCTTCATAAGGAAAGGGAGCACAAAGACGAGCCAAAGAAAGACGAGCCAAAGAAAGAAGAGTCTCAGAAAGAAGAGTCTCAGAAAGAAGAGCCTCAGAGAGAAGAGCCTCAGAAAGAAGAGCCTCAGAAAGAAGAGCCCCAGAAAGAAGAGCCTCAGAAAGAAGAGCCAAAGAAAGAAGAGCCCCAGAAAGAAGAGCCTCAGAAAGAAGAGCCTCAGAAAGAAGAGTCTCGGAAAGAAGGGTCTCAAGTAGAGTCTCAAGTAGAGCTTCCGAAGGAAGAACACAAGCCAGTGGAAGAAGAGTCTGAGACCAACAAACCCGAAGAAGTTAAACAAACGCAAGAAAAAGCTGTCACTACAGAGACCAGACCACCTTCAGGCTCAGAATTAGAGTTGGCCCAAAAAGACGTCAAACCTCAAGAACCATCAAGTAGCAACGATGTGGATGTACCAGCTTCTCCAACTGACTCGACGTTGACTCTCATTCCCACCATAGCGACTTCGACCTTGAGCAGAGTAAGCACAAGTCAAGAGACTGGTGTGTTGTCGCTTGATTCAGTTGCAGAACAAGAAGAGAGAGAAGGCACCGAAAGCATTTCCAAGTCGTCCCACCGAAAGCGAGAACACGATGATATGGACGTAGATCCTAGTTCAGAGGACGAGGAGGATTCTTACCAAGATTCAGACGCAGAAACAGTGGTTTCGGAATCCAATCCTTCCACCGAACACTCCTCCAAGCTTATGAAAGCGATTGTCCCACCCAAAGTGAAACCCTATGTTCTCAAGCGGGATTCCAGTGGAAGCTCCCTCCTCCAAAGAGCATGTAAAAGAGGAAATTTGGCCGAAGTAAGGTCCTATATTGAACGAGGAGCAGACCCGAACGAATGTGATTTCTGCGGTTTCACATGTTTGCATGAGGCTGCGTTGAATGGAAATGTGAATATCGTCAAGTTTCTCATTAAAAGTGGTGCTGACGTCAACAAACAAGCTTTTCCAGACGGGGACTTAGAAACCCCTCTCATTGATGCTGCTGATAATAAGCACTTGGAAATTGTGAAGATTCTCTTGGAAAACGGTGCCGACCCAAGGATATTCAATAAAGATGGGTTCACGGCTTTGACCAAGATTCTCAATCTTCATGAAAATGAAGACGGTTATGATGAGATCATCCTGTTGCTCGAACAGGCTGCTGCCAAATTTGCAGATCTTCCCCAAGCTCCCCACGATTTACAGAGATCTCCTTCCCCAGCTACCATCGTTGAAGACCCCAATGATAATTATTTCAGCGACTTGTTGAAGAAGAAAGCGTACACAGCTCAAGTGTATAAGTATGCAGCTGAGGGAGTCAAGGAAATGGCCGTGCAGTATATCATCGAAGGTGGAAGGTTAGACTTGAAGCCGGACATATTAATCTTGGCTGCTAGAAATGGCCACTTCGAGTTGGTAGAAATCATGCTTGGTTTGGTAGAAGACTACGACATCGACTCTCAAAACGGGTGTGGATTAACTGCGTTACTTGCCACTGTAGGAAGGGGCCACTATGAAGTGGTCAAGCTCCTTTTGGAAAGAGGTGCAGATCCATTTTTGAGACGGAGACAGGATAATTTGAATGCTCTCGAAATCAGCCAAAGGTCACCTAATTACGAACCTCAGGAAATCGAGATACTCGAGAAATTTATGAAGAAGAACCCCAACTTTCTGATCCTTTCAAAGCCAGTTCCCGTTGTGGAAGAAAAGGAAAAGAAGCAGGAAGTTGATAAGGATAGAAAAAAGCGGTCTTTGAGTGAATACAATGAGTTCAGAAAGGCCAAGAAGGCCAAAAGTGAAGAGAAGAGTGAAGAAGAGACTAAGAGGAAGTCCGAGTCGGATATCAAGAAGTTTCCCTCCAATGAAGCTAAAAGTGATTCTCTCAAGAGGTCAAAGTCGCGGGAGGAATTGAAGAAAACCAAGTCAAGAGACGAAGAGCCCTCGTTGATTGAGCATCAGAGTTCGTCTTTGTTCGAACAACCGAAAGCTGCCAAGCTTCCAGGTTCCGAGTCTCGTGAATCCAATGAGTTGAAACGTACATATTCTCGTGACCAATCGCCAACCCATGTCACCAGACAAGAGTCGCCCGAGCCAGCAGCACCCGTGGAACTCACCGAAGAAGAGAAGGAATTGGCCAGGCAGAAAGACAAAGAGTTGAAGATTTACCAAGAGAAACTCGAGGCAAAGAAACGTGCCAGAAGAGAAATCTTCCTCAAGTCAGAGAAAGAGAAGGAGAGAAAACGACACGAGGAGAAGTTGAAGCAGGAAGAAGAAATCAAGCAGTTGGAGCTTCTCAAGAAGCAGGAAGAGGCGAACAAACTCAAGCAGATCGAAGAGGAAACCAAGCGGATCGAAAAGGAAAAGAACAAGCGAGCAAAGGCCCACATGCTTGACTCGGTCCCCATTGGGTTGAGGTATTTCCAGTCCCAGATTTCAAGTGCCGAGGATATACTTCCATACGGTCCCATCTTGTTGTTCATCATTAATGGTGTTGAATACGTTACGGACCTCCAGTTACTCTTGACTCTGGGAGTTCATCCTCATAAGTTTGCAAGTAACTGTAAACCCGAAGATAAGGTCTTGGCCACTGCCAGCGACAAGTCGAAGTTGTGGAACTGCTTTGCTCCTTTCATAGGAACCAAGCGTCCTGGAGGAGTGATAACGGATGCGCTTTTGAACGAAGGATATGAGAAGTTCCAAAGCGTTGAAATCACGTTCTTGAGAGCCGAGGCCGTACATCTGTTCATGGAGCAGAACGCTCCGTTGACGTACAAGACCTTCTTTGAGCCTCGATTATTCACGAAGGTTGACTACGAATATCTCAACGAATTCACCAAGCGTAAGAGAACGAAGGTCGAAACCCCGGTGAAAAACGAGTCTTTTGTTCCGTTTGCGTACCGGAAACACCCGGAGTTGGTGGCTGCGTTGAGTTCAGTCCAGCCTAAGTTGTGGTAGGCCAGCGGTTCTGCCACTAAATGTAACATAGTGTATTTTAGTTAATGTAAGAGTATCAATAGTTCGCACTTTGATAAATCCATCATGTCTAAGTATGTAGATCATGAACGCACATGTGGCTCCTAATTATGTATACGAACAAGTTCGGTGTGTATTGTACACGTACAGAAAGGTTTACTAACTCATAGGGTTTCCAGAGCTGCTCTTTACGGAGATGAAGACGGAGAAAATGGATCTCATCGAGTCCGTGATTTAGGTGATGCCAATAATGAAGACCAGGTTTACCTCCCAAATCTCGACCTCGAGATCATTGAAGTCGACAATAACACTCCCAGTGAGGTACAGAGTCCGCAGGAGGCCAAGGACGAGTTCGAGTTTCCTCTCTTTTCTTTTGGAGCAACCAAATCTACGTCTGACTCTACGGATATAGAAGACAGAGGACGTTCCACTATAAAGATGGTCACGCTCCGAGAACCGTCACCTGAGGTGGTCAGAAACTCACGCCCCAATCTGTACTACTTTGCGTCATACACACATGCACAAAGAGCGCAGTTCGAGGTAAGTGCCGTGGAGTATCACCAGATTTCAGTTTATCTGGAAATAACACCTAACAACGAAAGAGTCATTGATCTCGACAAGCACAACGCCCAAATTGACGAAGAAAAAACGATAACAAAGAGAAAGAGACCAGGAAAGAACCTGAGAGTGGCACGCAAGCAAAGTAAGGTGAACAAGAAAGCTCGTGCAAAGGTGATACGAGAGCTTGAGAAAGAGAAGGAAAGAAGATTGTTGAAGAAGAAGTTCCATAAGAGAGGAGGGAAGAAGAACAGGAAAAAGCAGGAGACAAGTAGAGAGGTACAGAAGGCGTGAGGGGGAGGTGCTTAGTGTGGGATATGGGGAAGGAGGTGTGGGTGTAGATAGAGTAATGAATAGAATGAGTGATTGTGAGATAGGACGAGCGTGGGACGAGTGTGGGACGAGTGTGGGACGAGCGTGGGACGAGTGTGGGACGAGTGTGGGACGAGTGTGGGACGAGCGTGGTAGAACTAGCCGCGACCTAGTTGGACCTCGCGCGGTGGTACCGTTTTCAACTACTGCCAGCTCGCACTGTTCCAACTACAACTCACAGCTCCACCACCTCCTCCAGCCATGAGCGACCTAGAGGACTTCGAGGCGTTCCTCGAGGCCCCGTTCAATGAGTATGCATTCGCCAACGACCTTCTATTGGCCACCAACGACCACGCCACCTCCCAACTAGACATAGAAACCAGCATAAAGAAGCTCACGTTTGATATCGACGAAGTGGAAAAACGCATGACGTCAATTGCTTCCCACAACTACCAGAGCTTGGTGTCGAACTTCAATCAGATCGAGAGCACAAACCAGGTTTTGAAGAACAAAATCACGCCGCTGATAGAAAGAGTCAATGTCAGTTTCCAAAATATAAAGACTCAGATCATAGATCCATACGACGAGGCCCAATCGATGAACGTGGCGCTTAGAAAAGTCCACACAACCTTAGATTTACTCCGGGGCTCCAACTTCTTCTTCTTGTTGATACTGCAAGTGCAGGATTTGGAGGCAGAATTGGATGTGGACGCCAAACCCTACGATTTGGTCAAACTCGCAAAGCTCTACAAACAGATTTCTGATTTGTACCAGGACGAAGCCAAGGGCGAAGGTGCGTCGTTGGTGTCGGTGAAGTTGATCAGAGACTACCAGTCAACCCACGAAACAAAATTTCACCTGCTCGTGGAATCGTGCACGGCAACAATCGTCAACGAACTCAATCACTCGTCCAAATTCACCGCTGACAACGTAAAGCTCCGGCTGAATTTGATTGCATATCACGTGTTGGAGCCGGAGAAGTTTGGCGCCGTGCTCGAGAAGGCTACGGTCGCCAAGCACGTGAACACGGTGTCAAACCAACTCGCCAGATCGCTCCAATCCCCTCGTAATATTCTCTTGATTCTCAAGGAAGTCAAGTCCTCCAGCAACAAGTTTCTCGAGACCCTCACAGATATCTTGAATGCCTGTGAGGTTTATCAGGACAACAAGTCTGTTTCGTTGTATCTGATTTTTTTGCAGGCTTTGGAAGTTGGTGATTTAAAGGACATTTATTGGTCGAAATTGGTAGAGAAATTCAAGAAGAGTGTAGCTTCCACGATGGCACGAGGCGGGCCCATAGCCAAGAACTTACGCACGTACCACCAGGGCATAAAGAACTCGTTCAAGGAGACGTTTGAGGGTGCGTTGGCTGAGCAATTTCTCGAGGCAACGGAGTTGATTACCAGAGGAAGGTAACGAAGACAGAGAGAATTAAAATGACAAGATGATCACATAATTGGTTGCAAAATTGATCACAGCATTGATCCAAGAATCGATTGACTTACACAGAATTAACACAAAACTAACACAGAATTCACTGAGAACTTATCACTCGAAACGACGTTACTCAGACAATGTACAATACACAAACACCCTTAGCGTACCGCTTTTCGTTACTTGAAACTCTTAGCAATTTACTCTACGCAAACTCAACCTACGGTCTTTTTACATTAGTCTACGCTACTGTGCTACTCTGGACTTCAAAGTGTTCAAGAAGTCCCTGTAAGCCTGGTCACTGCCAGTCTTGTCTTCCACCAAGCAACTGGTGGCCCACATTCTCAAGGCCATCAAATCACGTTGGGTGGTGATTTCCATAGGCTCGTGTGAAGACCCTCCAATGACGACATACAAGTTTTTCCAGGTGATTTGGTCCTTTTGCTCCCTCAACTTACCAATGATTTGGCGGACTCTGTAGTTGAATTCCGATTCTTCGAAAGAGAATTCTGGCAATTGGGTCTTTCCGAAAGGAATGGTGTATAAGCTTTCAGTACCGAAAAGATCCTTCACCAATCCTGGCACAACGTCTCCAGAAACCCACAAGAATAACTCGGTACTATTATCGATCAAGTACAACCCGTAGTTCTCCCAACTAGTCTTGGAGTCGTTGATGGGTTCTGGCAACAAGATGTTTGCTGAAGTGATGACTTCTTCTTCGCCTGTTTCCTCGTTCACTTGAACGATTTCTTCAGGCAATCCACACCCATCAGGCATGTCGTGTAACGAATACACGGTAGGATATATATACTTGATCAAGTGGTGTACTGGTAAAGTAGCCAAGTTATTCAATGCAATGGCTCTGTGATCAGCAGGCACTTTTTCGCCTCTCAAACCGATGTGCTTGGTCAAAGAGAATAACAAAAGTGGTAACATTCTCAAGTTGGTGGATATTTGCAAAGGAGAAGAACCCAGAATATTACCAGCCACCAATTCTTTCTTGTAGACACTAACCAATTCAACAAGAGATTTAATCAACAACTCTCTGGCATCTGGTAATGAAGAACTGAATGCTTTCTCCACTGCCTTTTGAGTGAAGTAATTTACAACTGCCAATTGATCAACAGACGCGAAAACGTCATCCAACTTACTGGATGTGGGAAGTGCCAAGTTGATGACTCTGATTCTTCTTTCACCGAAATGGGTGGAGTGTAAAATAGCAGCTTGGAAGTAAACAACTGGCTTGGTGATTGTTTCTTCAATTGCAACTTCAATGACGTAGCCTTGATCTCTTGGGAATGTTGGGAAAGAGCACAAATCCGATGATCTGTTGAAGAAGTTACCAAAGAAGGCACTTCCTCTTAAACCAGAAGAAGCTCTGACTCTCAACACAGCTTCCAATGCGAATTCCATCGATAAGTGTTCACTGAGTTCCTTAGATAATTTGGTAACATCCTCAGCAGTAGCAGCCGACCAAGCTGGGTAGAAGTGAGTTTGACCGGCGGTGAAACGAGGCAAGTTGGATAAGGTAGCAACGTCTTGGTATTTGGGAGATGTCAAAAATAAGTCCACGGTGACTTGAGCAGAATTACATTCGACTGCAAAAGACTTGTAGAATTTGTCTGCCACAGATAAAAGGGTTTGAGATTCTTTTGGTTTACCACTTTGTTCTTCGTCTCTGACAGTCAATTTTCCTTCACCGATGTTTGGCAAAGTGGCACCAAAAGCAACCAACTTACCTCCGATGGAGCTGATCATTTTATGTCCTGACTTCAACGCAGGTCCCAATGCAAATTTGGTATTTGCAGTTCCTTCAAAATATTTGGGGAAATCCACCAATAACTTTTCAACGGCAGGTCTGTTTTCTACCAAATTGACCAACAAGTCATCTGGGGATGGCAAGAAAGGCTCGTCGATATCGGAAACAATCAACATCTCAACCCCTTCGGGTTCTTTGGTGAATTTGAAATAGTGCAAGCTAGAATCAACCCCTATGAACGCAACTTTGGTAGTTTCATTCTGGTTTGGAATTCTGTCCAAACTTTCCAAGATTGTTCTGGTGACGGTGGCAGTTAAACCAGAATTGATGGCGTCAGCAGAAACATCAATCAAGAAAGCAAATACACAAGGAGGAGGACTTCTGGCCAAGTACTCCTTAGGAGCAATCAACTCGCTGACAGAGTAGTTCAATTCCGGTCTGTCGTAGAAGTTCTTGGTGGTGTTCAGTAACTCGTCATAGGTGAATCCCATAGGAATATCGTTCAACAAGTTACACAAATTACATCTCCATCTTTTTCCCTGTTCATGAAGGGTGACAAAAGGATTGATGTATGCTCTACAACGACGACATCTGCTGATGATGGTGTCACGGGACACGTGGACACCTTCATCCTCATCGTGGAGCGCCACATAAGGCCTAACAACCAAAGCCAAAGGCAATTTCGATTTCTTCAAAAGCGAATTGTTGGTTGGAATGACGTTCAATGTACTACGAAGATACTCGGGAGAGGCATTGGCACTCTCGGCGTTTGGCACGATGGTGGAGTTGGGCGGTAAGATGATTGGAGGAGGAGGTAAACTCAAATCACTGATTGAAGGAGGCAATTCTCGAATCAAATCAGTGGAATAAATCTCGTTCAAGGGAAGTGCACCCACACCGGCTCCGGCGCCATAAGCAGCTTGTGGGACACCGCCAACAGGAGCAGCCTGAGCTCCAGCTGGAGGATAACCTTGCTGATAACCTTGTTGATAGCCAGGCTGAGCATTTGGTTGCTGATAGTTTTGCTGGTAAGGGTCGTACGCAGGCTGTTGAGGAGCTTGAGGGTGTGGTTGGCCTGGCTGAACCTGAGGCTGACCAGGAGCTTGTTGGTAGTTGTATTGATGCTGGTTTTGGGGAGGTTGATTCACGTTCAAGTTTTGGAATTGATTTGACAATTGATCGTATTGATTTGGTTGACCAGCAGGAGTTTGAGGGGTTCCAATTGGTTGAACAGGAGCAAACGGCTGTGGGGGGAGACCTGGTTGAGCAGGAGCCGAAGTCCCCGAGTATTGGGGCTGTGGATAAGCTCTTCTTCTGGACATGTTTGTTGAGAAAAATGAGCGACGTGGTCGTGAAATTGAGAACGTCGCGCATGGCCGAGGTGGGACGGAGGATGCCAGGGCGGGCGGTGGTGCGAGTGACGGGCGAGGCTAGCACGAGTACCGCGAAGCTTGGCCGAGGTGGGACGAAGCTTGGCTGGGATAGCACGAAGAAACCCTTGGTGCGAATTCTGTGGCCAAGTCTAGTGCGAGCTCCTTGGTCGAGTCCCGTGCGGAGGCACGACACGAGCACACGCACTACGACTACTAGTGCCTTGAGATCGACTAAGCGAGATCGACTTAGCGAGATCAACTAGCGGGATCGTCTACCAGCTACAGAATATCCAAAGATAGTGTTTCCCTGGTCATAGACTATATACTGCAAATTGGGAAATATAAGTCACAGACTACACAACCAGCTCATATATAAAGTAGTGCATTGCAGATCTTGGCTGACGTGTTACTTAATTTCAATAAAGGCTACGTATACTTAGATCTAGCACTGACGAATAAAATACCAAAACATGTACTGAAAAATTATTATGTTTTCTGCATTGAACTTTCACAACACACTGAAATGGAATATTGGGTGATATGTCACTTCAGCCAGTAGGACTTTCTGTGACTTGCTCCGGTTAGCCCATTTCAATTCAATCTGAGACAATAACAGATAATTGTCTCAGGTTGGCACACAAGCATTATTTTTAGGAGTGGTGCCCTTAAGCCTGGTATACTAAAATAAGCAAACGTGCTCATAGTAAAGCCAAGTGTTGCCTCAACTAATTGCCACGGCGGCTTTACTATGAAGTATTGATTAACTAGTTTTTTAAAAACCAAAAAATTGGAGTACAGATATTATGCAAATAGGGGGATGAAATAAAGGTCACCATTCAACCACGGGCGTTAAGATGTGAATAGCGGCGGAGCGAATGTCACTGGATCCTCGTTATTGTGCATGACAGTTGCTGGCCAGCTTTAGAGTGTCAAATCGGGCCAAAAAATTATACATAAAATATTCCAAACTTGGTGAATATTTTGTACTAAAAAAAACCGAACATGCCGATTCGAGTGACGAAATTGCTGTCAAGTTATGGCATCAAGAATTCACACCACCCATATGTGACCTCCAAACCTCATACACGCCGCCTCTACGCTCACATAAACGATCTCCACCCTCACATAAGCGGCCTCTAAGCTTGCATAAACGGGATTTGGGAATTCCGTACTTGGACTCTAATGACAGTCATGTAGATGGAGCAACCTGTGCATGCAACACTCAATTCATCGAAATCAAAGTCAACGCCGATCATACAAGCCAGTCTGTCAGTCTTTTGACGCCTCGGCTCCGTTTCTACTGTTCCCGACACGAACCCATTATTTTTGCACTCGCATACCCATTCCGTATGTGGAAAATGTCACACACTCCGGAATTGTGGTGGGTGAATATTTCGGTGAATTGAATACCACGCACCAAGACAGGACCATGGAATTCCTCTCCATTGTCCTTTCCATACCAGAAGATCACGAGGCACAGACACGGCAAGGCCTGACTTTTTCGTACCTCTTCATTGTATTGACTGACCATACTGATGTGCTACACTGATCAGGTGATGGATACAAAAAATAGTGGTGCATGTTTAGGGCTTGTGCATATGTTATATGTAGCCGGTGTGCATTTAAGCTTCTCAACGTTTTGATTGTTTTGTGCGTTGCAAACCTGCTGATCGCTGCACGCCTCATTTAGATATGCATTAGCCCGTGCCTAAAGCGGCCTTGGAGCGTGAGTCCCATTTTGGTCACAGCGGGCACGTGACCATTGGGTTTGTGCCCGATGATTAAGGTTGCGCACGTGAAGTGTGTGCACGTGAGGTGTGTGCATGTGATGGTGTATTTTGCATAGCAAACGAAGCAGGCTAGTGTCTCGCCGACGTTGGAAAAATTTGTACATCGTGGACTTGGCGAGGTCCAGCAGTTAAGGAAAGTTTAGGAAGGATGCGGGTAAATTCAAAAAACATGAAACGCCCTAGTAGCACAGAAAATAGAAGACACTAGAGCTTTGATCACCCGAGCGGGCGCATTGAACCGCGTACCATCATCAATTTTATCCACTGTTCATCTACTGCATCCCTACGCCAAGAGAGTAAACGAATCTGCACCTATACTGTCAGAAAAATTACCTCCAAAAAAAACGCCATTAAATTAGACAATCATTCGCACTAAGCGGTACCAAAAACCAGAGTGCGCGCTCTATACGGAAGGAGAGTTTCCCGAATGGGCGCGGATTTACGATCGTCCTTCGCTTGTTTATTTAAGGATGACGCATTGATTTGCACTTGTGTGAGCGATGAAGATACTAGGCAGTTGGCGGGAAGTCAGAATAAACGGTACTAGTCAAATATAACAGGAGCATACAAATTTGATCTCAGTAACGACACGATTCACGCCGGTGCCTTGTACCTTCTACGTAAACATACCACGCAAGCGCGCTGAGCCGTGCGTATAACGGTCCGGGGTAAGGCGGATGTGCGCGTGACCGAGTTCCAGTTTCAGTCCAATCCCATTGGGAGAAGTTTATTATATAAATATTTATCTAGCTCCAGATTACCTACGGATTGAAATGTCGGATGCTCTTCATAGACGGAGCACTTCCACCATAAAGTTCCTGGAGAAACGCTCTTCAGACTTGGAAGCTAATCTTGATGAACAGAAAAAACCGAATCACATAGATACGTTCTTGGTGCTAGTGATTTTCCTACTCTTGGGTTCAATCCTCAATTTCTTGGTTATAACTCAGGGCCATGGAGACATCATTATCACATCGTTAAAAGACATGCTCACGAGTGACTTGGATTCCAGTGCTTCGCTGGATGGTGTGAATGATGGAGTGAATGTAGGACTCGAAAAGTTGTTGAATGTGGATAATATAGCTGAAGAAGAGTTAGGAGAATGGGAAAAGTTCGCTGAAGAAATGCGTCACCAGATGGAAGCTGAGGAGGAGGCTTCTCTGATGTACAACTTTGATGCAGACTTGGATACCGACGCTACTACTGATGTTGAAACTGAGGATTCTGCCCGTTTTTCTGCCACCACAATAAAACAAACATACGATCAAGGTGTCGGTGGAGCAGACAATGCAAATGAAGAAAACCAATACGCAGGTGCCTCGGACCTTGCTGAGATGCTTTCCATCAATAACGTGGTGCTTTTGGAAAACGGAATGCACTTGAAGAAACAAGAGCAGGTGAAAGAAATATTACAAAAGATAAAACTCACCCCCGAGGTCCAAACAATCGATATGACAAAACACCCCCACTACCACCAGATCTTTGCCTACTTACAGAATGCAAGGGACCACATGAAGATGCCTAATGACGACATTGCCCGTTTGTATATTGGAGGAAATCCTGTTGGTGGGTACGACGATATAATTGACAAATATGAAGCTGAGGAGCTCAAAAAGTATCTTACCGATGTTGGCCAAGGGCTCGTCACCTTCGGGTTATGAATTAGTTATGATACCAATGTATAAGTAACGAAAGTTTGGTTTTGTAAATCGAAGTTTGGTCTTGTAAATCGAAGTTTGGTCTTGTAAATTGAAGTTTGGTTTTGTGGTTGTGCACAATCGGTTTTGTGTAAGTTACAATCGATTTTGTGTAACTCCATGTAAATTGTCTTTAAACCCCGAAATACAAACCCCTGATTTGCGGGAGAAGCAAAAACCTCACTTCCTTATACCCACAAGCTTCCCTATTCATACTTGCGTTATGAGGTGCTACCTTTCCTGTCAAGTTTCCGATTACTGGTGCACTGTTCACATATTTCTCAAACCAAATCCGAGTGCGAAGTGCAAATAGCGATGAGTAGCTTCAGTGAATATGTGGCCAACTTGAGTCTTGATACTGACGACTTCGAAGCCAAGCTCTCCACCATTGGCTCTATTGTCACTCAGACCATATTGCATCAAGATGTGAGAGCTCAGCTCCGTTTGCAACACAACAAACTCATGAGTCTTGTACACTCACCCGAATCGGAGGACCCTCGGTACTTGCGTCTCTTTCGAGGAGTTTTGTTGGTGGTACGGAACTTGGTGATCGAGGATCACGACTTCGACATGTTTCTCCTCCTCGAGAGTCTCGGAAGATTCCAGCGAATTGTACCTGAATCTGATGAAATGTACTCCAAAACTGTCGCAGTGTACCACCAAATCTTCGCCAACTTAACTCAACTCAAACAATACCACTGTCTTGAGAAGTTCTGTCTGGTAATGGACATAGACCAACCTATAAGCCTTCCTCTACTAGTGGCGTTGAATAACCTCTTGAATATGGACGAAAATGTGTATGACATATTGACTCTGGAATACGGACAAACGCTTCTAGAACACTTGAGTCGCTTCCAAATCTCGGAAACTCCAGACAACACAGAAGCCATATACCTCGAGATATGGGAGAAGGTTGTCGTGCACGAATCGTTCAACCGGTGGCTATCCACTCACCACAACATCGACGTCTTAAAGATCTGTCAGCTAGTGATTACGTCACGTGATGATTGGGACAACTATCAGTTGATTGGAATATTGAGCTGGCTCTTCGAGGAATTCAAACTGATACACAGGATATGCTCTACGGCATTCAACGACAAGAATTATGCGGAATTGGAGCGTCGCCATTCACATCTTGTCATAGTGCTTGATTGTCTCAGTGAGCTTAGTAAATTCAATATTGCCAAAGACTTCCTCATAAACTACGAGATAATACAACTATTGGTTCCTTTGCTCCGCACCGTGCATGAGGTTATTGAGCCTACAAATATGACCAAGAAAATCCTGCAAATCGTGGAATTCCCACACGTCAAACTGATCATCATAGAAATCCTTTCATACTTGACATTCGAAAACTTCAAAGTTCAGGAACTCATACGAGAACTCCACGGGATTGAAGTCATTCTTTCTAACTGCATAATCGACGATAGTAACCCGTTCATCAAAGAGAGGGCCATAATATGTGTGAAGTATTTATTATCTAAAAACGAGAAGAATCAGCAGTTTGTGGCTGCTTTGGAGGCTAAAAAGCAAGTGGATGGGGGTGTACTCGAAGAGGCTGGGTACCAGGTGAAGACAAGTAACGGAAGGTTCGAAATGGTTAACAAATCAACAGATTAATAAACATAGATTAGTTCAAGATTTCGACGATTTTGCTCTTGACCTTTTCGAGCGATGGCTCGTCGATCAATGTGATTCTCTTTTCCTTGGTAGCAAGTTCCTTCAACTCGTCTGGCAAAACCTTGTCTTCGAAGGAATATCCCTCGATGCCGGATAATGCCGAGTTGACGACTTCGGCGAATTTGGCAGGGTGAGCGGTGGATAAAGAAATGTAGTTTTTGTTCGAATCCTCAGCGATGAATTTCAAGGAGGTCTTGATACCGACGGCGGTGTGTGGATCCAACACGTAGTTCTGTGGGTGGGTGGTGTATATGTGTTTGATAGTTTCACGGGTTTCATCGTCAGAAACTGCGAGAGAGTCAAAGTCTTTTTTGGCAGCTTCCCAGGCTTCAGGCTGGACAGTGATGGAACCAGTAGTCTTCAAGGTGGACATCCACTCGCTCAATATCTGGCCGGCCTCGTTGTCGTTTTTGGTGACGTTGTTTCTCACCAAGTACCACAATAATCTCTCAAAGTTGGATGAGATCAAAATGTCCATGGCAGGAGAGTAAGTAGCTCTAACGTCCCCAGACTTCTCGTATCTTCCAGTGAGTAAGAATCTGTTCAAGATGTCGTTGTCGTTGGTAGCGATAATCAATTTATCCACAGGTAATCCCATTTCTTTGGCATAGTATCCGGCCAAGATGTCACCAAAGTTTCCGGATGGGACCACGAACCTCACAGGCAAGTCAGATTTTTTGGCGACCTGGAAGTAGGAGTAGAAGTAGTAAGTCATCTGAGCCAAAATACGAGCCCAATTGATGGAATTCACAGCACCCACGTGGTATTTGTCGTTGAATTCTTTATCACCAAACACTTGTTTGACTATATCTTGACAGTCATCAAAGGTTCCCTTAACCGAAAGAGTGTGTACGTTAGGGTCCTCCACAGTGGTCATTTGCTCTTCTTGGATAGGAGATATTCTTCCGGTGGGGTATAAAATAAACACATCAACGTCTTTTTTACCTCTTAATCCGTAGATGGCAGCACTTCCAGTGTCACCAGAAGTGGCACCCACAACGGTGATGGTCTCCCTTTGTTCACCTTCCTTCTTCTGGTTGTTTCTTCTGGTCAAAAAGAACTCAAATAAGTTTCCTACAAATTGTAAAGCAACGTCTTTGAAAGCGTAGGTTGGCCCGTGGAATAACTCCAACAAGTACAAGTTTTTGGAAGGGTCAAGGGATTCTACTGGGGTGACGTCATCAGCACGGAAGGTGGAGTAAGATCTAGAGACTAAGTCTTCCAACTCGGCGTCATTTATGTCTGAATCTTCGATGTATAATCTCAAGATTTTGAATGCTAACTGTTGGAAGCTCAAATCTTTCCACAGTTCCAAGAAATCAGCTGGCAAAGTGGGGATTTGCGAAGGAACAAAAAGACCACCATCCTTGGCCAATCCTGTCATTACTGCTTCCTCGAAAGAAACGGCCTGGTCCACGCCGGACCTTGTACTTCTGTAAACTTTAGACATTAAGAGTTGATTTAAATTTTCAAATGTTAGTCACCGATACCGCGACCATCACCGTTACAGGTGGGGTGACACACGACCACATAAGAAACCTGAGAAGATAAATGTCGTGATGTCGCGAGAAAAAAAGGTCACCTTATAGAAACTCAGGTCTTCACCAAAAGGTCTTCAGAAAAAAAGGTCTCACAAAAATGTCGCACCATCGTCTGACAAAAGTTATCTATTTCTCACAACCAACTTAAGGCCCTCTAACTCGGGTGATGATACGACGGGTTTTTGGAGCTAATTCTTTCGAAGCATACCACCTTGTTGCAGCGACACGACGCTACCTGGTGGATTTCAAAGCTCTTGCACAGCGTGGATACTCGGAAATTGGTAGCATCAAAACCAGCAGCAACGATTTCCAGAACCAACACAAAGAAGAGGAAGATCATGAAACCAATAAACTTCGACGCATCGCAAAGACATTTGATTACGTACAATCGACTATTGGATATGGAAGTGGCGTGTTCCCCCAAAAAGGATATAACACAAAAGCTTCCCAGGTGGATTTGATCCACGTCGTACCAAACACCCGGCAATTCCACAAAAATAATCTTAACAAACATTCCCGGCACTACTCGGGACTCAGATACTTAGGGTTAACGGTGATAGAGACATTCCAGAAAATCGGCGCCCGTATATACTATAATCCGTTTGTAAAAGTAGACGACACGGTGATCAAATATGGAGTGATATCTACCAAAGACGCCTTGACAGATCTAGTTGAATGGCAAACGTTTTACTTGGCAGGTAGATTACAAAAACCGGTCAAAATTCTTGGAGACCCACAAATTGGCCAGATCAATCGGTACAATCTTTACAGTGCCACTATCGTTGCGATGTTGATTTTGAATAAGTCCGAGATTCCGCTAAGGCAATTATTCGAAACCATAACACTGTTATCTTATTTGGGCGATCCTCGAATGAAAATCGGAGGGGAAAATCCTAATAAAATCAGCAACATTGTGTCCAAGCAACACCAATATTTTGAAAAATTATATTCCCCCATATTGAAAATACTACAAGCGGAAGGTTTCATCAAAATTGAGCATTGTAACATTCAGATAATCACAAACAATGCACAAAAGATAAAGCTCATAACGAGATTACCAAGGAACTTCCAACTCCAATTTAACAAGTTACCCAGGACCGACTATGCGAACATCACCACTGATGAAATATCACGGTTGACAAAAGCCACAATCAAGAACATAGTGTTCGGGCCATCAATAATACAATCAGTCAAGGGGATTTTCACGGGGGGGATATACAAGTCGTTGATATATGTGCTCGAAAAACGATTAAAGTACAGGCAAAAGTAAAGTGATCACCGTGGTTAGAGTCATGGTGATAAGGACTATGGTTAAGGCATTGGTTACGGCAATGGTTACGGCCACGCTTACGGCCAAGGTTACGGAGTGTCTTATTTTTCGCGACGGTTATGATTGTAGATTGTGGACCAAAACGCCGAATAATCATCAATTGGGTAATCCCTGTGTCTGACAATCATTGAGTCAAACAATAGTTCCTATTTACATTTGGCCAAGGGTATTTAATATCAATGACGCCATCTCAGGGGTCAAATTGGGAGCCAAAACCGATAATGTGCCCGAACAATTGCTCCTCCAAATTATTTATACCGGATTGTAGATCTGCAATGTAAGTCCCACTACGTATAATTGCTGCATTACTTCAGGAATCTAAATCACAAATTAGGTTAAGGTTCAATCTTTGCAGTATGAGTTGATTCGAAGCGTCGTTTAAACTATCCGCTTATGCTAACTTAATCGGATCACGATACTGAAACGGGGCCTTTGAACTTGTAATTAGTACCGATAGATATGAGAGTTGTAAAGGAGGTAGAGTTAACCTGTAAAATATTATCAAGGACCACCGAAATATATTTCGAGCGAATATAACCTGTAAAACCAAGCGAATATAACCTGTAAAACCAAACCCACCACCATCATAAATCATGGACCTACCACTAAAAATAGGTCATTAGACTCGACAACGGAATCCCGAATTGTATTTGACATTAGATAGATTTTTTTCAATGATCGTCAACGTTACTTGGGTTAATTGCCATGAACATAATGGCCCCCATGTTTCATTACAAAATGAACATCGAAGGAGCGTGGCTGGTCACGGGCGCGGGCACGAAGTGGTTTTTTTAATATGCACTAAATGTCTTAGATCTTGCATGCGTATATGCGGATACTGATTAACAATGTTAATGTTTTTTTTCAGACTATTTTTTCATGAGCTGGGAATTACATTACATTATACATTAATACATTAGATTACATTAGAAAAATGGCATCAAAGATTCATAATCACAGGGAAAACCTCTTATCGAGAATCTTCAACGTTTCGTTGTCGTCATTACGATGGGGAGGAGAAGTGGACGTCGTAGTTGCCGACGAGTTAAGGGGCTGGCCGTGAACTCTATTCAAATCCATAGCCGCAACCGAGGTCCCAGTCAACAGCTTGATGGAGATGGCCAGTCTGGGGTCTCTTGTATCGGCAGACGACGAAGGAGTGGACGTAAGCGAGTCTCTTTGGTTTTGAGGTTGAGAAGCAACGCCGTTTTGAAACTGACTATTCGGATATCCGTTCAAGTTAGCAATAGAAGTCACAGGAGCAGTCACAGGAGCCGAAGTGGGCCCCGATATTGAGGCCGTGGGGCTCACCGAAGCAACAGATCCGGGTTGGTAGTAGTAGCTGGGATACTCGTACGGATAATATTGAGGCCCGTGAGGCGAGACGTGTGGGACATGGGCCTGTACATGAGCGTGTTGAGAAGCAGGGTGTGCATGGGAGGAAGCGGACGTAGCGTAGTACACAGGGATGCTTGGGGACTCGATTGGCACTGGACTGGCGTCTCCGTGGCTGCCTATACTGGACAATCGGGACGCCAGGCTAGTGGCACTGGAGATCAGCAGAGGCGCCAGCCTTGGTTGGATGGGCTGCATGTATCCTACCATATTGGGAACGTTGACGTTAGGAACGCTTGTGTTCAGATTAGCAACGCCATTCAAGTTATTTACTTGGGGCAAGCTACTGACTTGGGGCAAGTTATTCACTTGAGACATGTTGATCATCGACAGTCTGTGAGGTTGGATGGCGGGCATGCTGTGCAGACGAGAGGATGCAAGTGTGCCGGGAAAAGTACCGGGAAGAGCAGGCATAGAAGGGATCTGTACCTGGCCCGGGATAGAACTGCCAGGAATGGAAGAACCCATTGGAACAGACCCTGGATTCTTATAGTAGACGGGCATCCCCGGGTACTGGTATGGCCCGTAGTTGGGGTACATGACCATCATGTCATCGGTGGGATATTGTTCATAGTGTAGGAGATATTCGTGATATATGGATCCGTTTAATCGCAATTCTTTGAGTAAAGGATCACAACTGGGGCTTATGACTTCAGCAGAGTCGTCTTCTCTGTAGTAGCCGATCAAATGGAGCTTTTCGTTCTGTTTGGTGGTCAAACTGAAGCTCTGTTTGATCAAACCGTTCTTCTTGACCGACACTTTATCGGCATCCAATTCCCTATATATCAAAAACGGCCCTAACACTTTAGAAGCGGACCAGACTTTACCGTCAGTCCATCTTTTCATGCCACATTCGGTTTCATTCCACACGAACACCGTATTTTGCTTGATGTACTCTCGTTCGAGCCCGTTGAGTCTTCTTTTTATTTTGGGCACATACCCAAGTCGAGCACCTTCCAATATTAGCAAAGCATCTTTGAGGGTCTTAATTCTACCGTTGTAAGTTTCGATCTTGACATTATTCAGATGATTGAACTCGGGAATGATGAACATGTATTCAGGAATTGATTTGGAAAGTTTGGGGTTAGTTGGTGAAGATGATGATATGGGAATCGAAGTGTGTCCAAACGCAGGTTTTAGTCTGTGGACTTTTTGAACTTTGCAAGTAATGGTGGAAATTTTATTAGGTTGCAAAAAAAACAGTTTTATACTGTATGGATTGAAAAGTTTGATATGTTGTAGGGCTTGATCACAAGATTACAAATATTAAGGTTGCCAATGATGGTATGCTTTTGATAAGGCATTCGACTTCTTTTTATATGTTGAAGAGCCTCATAAATTGCATATAACAAACATGCATGAAGTTTAAAAAAAAATAACATTTAACCAAAGTCGCTGGTCATGAAAAACAATAAACAAAAAATAAGAACTATTTAAATTTAGGATAATTATTATGCGTATGCACATGCATATGCAGATGCAAAAGCGGATGCAATTGGGGGTTTTCAACCGGAACTTTTACCCTCGCAAAAATAATTGGAGCACAAAAAAAAAAAACATTATCACATTCCTCACCTCACAATTGCTTTTTTATGATTGCCATTTGTAAGGTTTGTTAACATCTAAATCGGTTTTATTGATAGATGACTTCGGTATCCCGAGCCCTCGGCTTCCCCAGCGCCTATTGACAGATCGCCCGCGTGGGGGCCCAAATTTAGGCTAATGCGCCTATTGATGCTTCTTCCACACAATGATGGAATTACACTATCCGACCGACTCCCTCTATACTTACCCAATATGAACGACGTTGGTTAATTAGGGCAACCCAAGGCGGATACTAGGCTTCCACAATTAAAATCGGATGATACTAAATCACGGATTTTGGCCCTGTTACTATTGTTTATGCACGTTATATCCATGATTCATAAAACTTGCATATGCATCATTCGCTAAAGTTCACTATATTCTGCTGGTGCCAACCCAATCTCCCCTCTACTCTACATCATCTGGATCTGCTTTGACTGTGTATTAGTTTTGGGCCTTGCTTGCCGATGGCAGATCTTGGACCTTGCTTTAGATTTTGCTGACATCAAACTCTAAATGATCTAAATCCACCGCCACGCCAATTAGATAGTATATTGTACCAACGAACAGCTGAGCTGAGTCAACGCACCAATACTTCCGAGGTTACACTGGCGTTTGTACTTGGATGGGTAAGAGCGATAAACTTTACGAATACTGGGGCTGGGTCAGCGAGTCTAGGGCCAATTGGGGCCAGTCTTGGCGACCCTGGTGACCGTTGCACAAGTGTTGACCGAGCCTAGGACGAGCGTGGAACAAGCCGGCCCAGCGTTTCAACCGAACAACAGTAGCGAGCGCGTACGCGTCGCGCACCACAGCTCGCAGCAAACTTGCACCAAAATGTCATGGCCCCAGCAGCCGTACGGATGCCTCGTCACTACACCAGCCGGTGCGTCCACTGCAGTTGCCGTGCATCATACCTCCTCCAGTGCACGCCATCCATGTGGCAACTCCAACGTCACAAATGAAACTGGCATGACGGCACAGTGACGGCACAGTGACGGCACAGTGACGGGCATACCAGCTATCATGATATTAGCTATCACGCGTTCCCCGTTGTGCCCGTACCACGGCCCCGTGCACCTCCAATGCCACGGAGTTCAGTTGCAAAAAATATCTGTGCGTGGCTGAGAGAATCGATGTTGTATTCACACTGGGACAAAATACAGCAGAAAATTAAAATTTTATCCAATGTTCGTTGAAGGGTCAAAGTTTTCACTGTTTGGAACCAAATACGGAAAATTCAAACACGGAAAATGTTGATGTGTAAACCTTGGAATTAGGTAATCATGGAATCTGGAGTTAGACACTCACGAAATCAGGAGTTAGGCAATCATGGAATCAGGAGTTAGGCAATCATGGAATTGAAATTAGGCTATAGCCTCTTATGGCCGATTAACTTCGGCGCCAAACTTAAACCCTTTGTCGGGAACCCCGGATCCCCTCCTGGAAGCTTTAAACAATAGCACCTTTTAGGCGGGCCGATTCCAGGTCTCGTGCCGATGCCAATAACAACTCCATTTCCAGTTACATTTCCAATTCCATTCGTATCAACACAATATGGATCCCCTAACGCGAAAAATATCTGGGTGCAACCAAAATTCTAATTATTTAAGGATCCCTGCATGTGGTTTGCCTCCAGTTTAAGACAGAAAGCATCGAAATATTATGAAACTGTTAAACAATAGATAAATAATAATTTAAGAAGCGCTACATAGAACGATCGCGTTACTAATCATCATCTGCAGTGTTTAGTTGTGCTATGATGAACTGTTCCTACACCCTGCAATTACATATGTTAGCTTCAAAGGCGTGCTGAGAGTAAATATTTCAAATTCGGAATTACTTTTTTTTCTACTCTTAATTTTAATTTATTAAAATACTAATGTTAGTTATCCAAATACAAATGCAATCGTAAGCGCAATCGCACACAAATGCAGAAACACACGGTGGCGAGCCCCTATTCTTCAAATGCCCTATCTCAGCTATCGGCCTGTCTCTACTAACAGCTGCAAATCAACCACAACAAATAAGCCAACCCCCGTGGAATCCAAATCAAACTCAAATCCAGGTTCAAACGCAAATCCAAGATATTATTCTATCCCGCACGTTTTGAGCCCACATAAGATGCTTGCACCCACTTCCATCTTTAACTCTTGCAGCAAGGAATGCGTCGTTTATTAGATTACCGATATTATTATACCTCGGTGCAAAAACACGCGTACCAAGTCAGTGAGTGGTGTGGTGTGGTGTGATGTGAGGGTCGGCATCATATGTTCGATCCCGTGTCACCAGGAATCGGCTCATATAGGTATGTTTGTTGAATTTTGGCATGATGAAGCACAATACAACTGATGTGCAAATCATGTAGAGATTTGCATATCAGTTGCCTGTCAAACAATAGAGGTCGTACTTTTGTTTGGGACAGGCGGTATGTTTCCTAAACGGGTAATTTGGGTTTTCATCGTAACGGTAATATGTAACGGGGGTTCCTTTAACACCTGATACCGGAAACTCTAAGATACCGCCAATCTGGAGTCTTTGAAACAACGTGCCGATGGAGTAGGAACCTGTGGTCGGCACCGCCGCTTGCAACTACGAGGCGCTCAAACCTTAATTGTAACCGACATCGCTACTGTATTCCATTTCCGATAAGAAGGTCTCCCCCACGCACACGCGCACGTCCACTGGCCATGCACACACTAATGGTGGTCATCTGAGGGCGGTCGTGGTGGTCATCCGGAGCATGTCACCTGAGGGCGGCCATTCGAGGGCGGTGCGTACTAGATCCCCCACCTTTAAGCACTGAAATGGCACCGCCTGCGCGATCGACACTCGCGGTAAGGCGGATATTTTGGGTACAGGCCAAGCCAATGGTGAATCCAGCCCGCGTCAGTTGTTGGTCCAGCCCGCATCGGTCGTTGGTCCAGCCCGAACGAGACCCTCTGGTTCCGCCCAGCGCGCCAGGCGTACATCGGACTAAATGAAAGCTGGGTTGTATTCGTAATGAAATCCCTAAAAAATAGCAAATGACGATAGTACAATTAGCCGTCGTTGCTTGGAAGTTCATAGACGTCCACACGTGGAAGTTTTGTGGTAGATGCCGCTACACACACGATTCCTTTCTTTTTGCACCCAGTGATCCGATCTATATGCGCTGCGTTTAATGTTCCATCTTCCATTATATGCCCCGTAGGTGCGCAGATGTCGGTAATAGAATCATGTCCATTCCGCTCGACAGTGGGCTGCCACAAGATTCCATTTCAACCCACCCAAATATCATGAACTTCATCGATCACGTGACCTTTTACTTTTTAGTCACGTGACCGTCCTGTCACTGCTTGAGCTTTGATATCGCGCACTCACCTAAAATCAATCAACTATGGCCAAGAGAGAATCCAACTCAGAGTCAGAGTCCAAGGCTCCAACTAGAACCCACAGGTCCCGGAACGCTCAACAGCAAGCTCAACAAGAGTTCCTTGCCAAGCATATCAACTCCAACGGGCCGCACGATAAAGTGAAAACCGATCCTCTTGATTTCTCGTACCTTTCATCAGACCAATTGAACAACTACACTGCCAGATACAACTTGAATTTGCCACCGTGCCAGAGTCTCAAGGCTGACATCCTCAACTCTGAGATAGGTAAGAAAACCCTCAGCTCCAAGAAGAGGAGTCGAGGTAAACGAGTAGAGAAAATCGAAAAGTATGAGTTATCCAATATAATCAAGCAACATTTTTTGAGTGTGCCGGTGAAGGAAAACGAGGTGGTGACCAACTTTTTGTATAAGGTACGGAATGAGAATAAGGACTTCAAGTTGGAGTTTAAATAGATATAATGTATACTAGGATTGATGTTTAATATATGGACGTGAGTGATTTGAGTAGTCAGAGTTTGATTGGGAGCTCGATGAACTCGATTGTGAGTGATTGTGAGTGATTGTGAGTGATTGTGAGTGATTGTGAGTGATTGTGACTTCGACTTTCCAGTTTCATTCTAGTTTGATTCATTTTGATTCTATCATTCCCGCTTCTTCTGTCACGTGCTCTACTCACTTTTGTATGCTCTATACTCAACCACACTGGTTACTGAGCTGACATTTTCATTCAGTCACTCCAGTGTTCTGTGGGCATTGCCCAGCTAGTTCCTGTGTGCGTGTTCGCCTGGGCTCTATACTAGTCTACACAGCATCCTTTCCTCTCCCTTTTTATCTCTGATCATTTCAGTCCTCAATCGTCGAGGCTTCAAATCGTGGATCGCACTCGCACAAAAATCAATGGAAACTTCCACTGCCATTTTCATCACCACCTTGGTTGTGGGGTTCCTCTTCCTCAGATGGCTCATCACCCCCATCCCCAACGAAGTGCCCTACGAGATCCAGGAGGCCAGAGACTCCTTCGGAACCAGCTCCCAAAATAGTGCTTCACTGCAGTCTCAAACGCAAACCCAAGCCCAAACCAGATCTCGCCAACGAGGCAACAGACAAGTTTCTGAGTCCATGGTCGAAGTAGTGCAAGCCATAGGTCCACAGCTCAGTGTAGAACAGATCAGGTACGATCTCGAGAGGTCCGGGAGCGTGGAGGAAACCATTAATAGATTCATGGAAACGGGAACACTTCCATTTCCTCCTGGTTACCAGGCACCTAGGGCCGGTGCGAGTGCTGGTGCGAGCGCTGGTGCGAATGCTGGTGCGAGTGCTAGTTCAAACTCCACCTCTGCTTCTCCACTGACAAATCTCCTTGAGAAATACAACATCGATGACGTGGATGTCGACCACCAGGCGGTTCTGTGGGGACACACCAAGGAAGAAAGGTCTGCCAATCTCCTCAGAAAGCGTCAACAAATGATCCTCGAAGCCAGAAAAAGATTGGCGTCCCAATTGCAGAACGACGTTTCTGACAAGTTGTAGGCCTCAGTGGCTTTAGCTCAGTAGCTCTAGCTCAGTAGCTTTATCTCAGAAGCTTTATCTCAGAAGCTTTACTTCACTAGCTCTAGCTCAGTAGCTAGACACCGTAGCTTCATAGTGCATTGAATTCCCGGTTCATAGTGATAGTGCCTCAAATATACGAAGCGAACGCCGAATCAAAATCCGAACCAGAAGCCCGCCCGAAGTGTAAAGGACCGACAAATGTAAAGGACCGACAAATGGAATAGAGGCCCTGACACACTGCCTCCTGGGACACTGACTGACTATGCATCAGCACCCGGCGGAACCCCGTGACATCACTGTCCATCTCATAACCAATGTCTCAGACTGGAATCATTTATATTTTTGAGGTACAGAGGAACATTATGCACCAGGAGTTGATTGTCGATTGTTGATTGATGCGCGTACTATACGTCACCGCTGGTGGGCGTTCGCTACTTAAGCGACTTGGAACTAGTCCATAAGTCTCCCAACGTCACCTGCTTCGCAGAGGTTATGATTTTCGGATCGCAAATTTGGGATTGCGGTTCCGTATTGGGTAATGGAGGTGAGACATTGAACTCCGTTGGGTTGTAAACACCTCCAAAAATTCCGGCCTCGAACGTGACCACACTGCAGAACCCATCTGCACTGCTAATGATGATCTTAGATCCATCAACGTCCCATGCGAGGTCGGTGATGGTTGCGTAATGGAGATTCAGAACCGTTCCTAAGGGCTTCAAATTCACGGTATCGTAAATGATCACTGTGTCTTGCGTCGCCACTGCAAAAACCATTTTGTATGGAAGGCTGAACACAGGCCGGTGTTCCGTATTGGCAGCTGTGTCTTTGTCTGTAATCCTATTGTCCACTTCATACTTCACAGGATTGAATGACGCTGCTACTGCAGGACGCTTGAGCCCTGGAAGGTGCAAGATCGGCTTGTTCAACGCAGTACGAATGTAGACGTAAGCAGTGTTTGTTTGGTTTGTTTGCAGGTCGTTTTGTGAATCGTCATCCGATACAATGCTACGATACACTCCAGCAGGAGTGATTAGGATGTTTCCGTCCGGCGAAAAAGCCGGTCTTCGGAAGAACGACTGGAGGGCCTCGGAGTGGTAGATTTCGGCCACTCTAGTGCCCGGGTTGTGGTCTTTGGTCAACGGAACCACGGGGATATTCGTGCGTTCTACAGATATTACATTGGGGATGTTAATGCCGTCCTCGTACGCGATTTCGTACACGTTCATGCGTTTATCGGCCAGCTGGCTGACAATGTACGCCCCCTGTGGGTCCCAGGCCACTCCCTGGACGAAATGGGCGTGTTTGAACAACTCCTGGACCAACTTTCCTCGATTACTCAAATCATATATGCGTAGTCCGTGGTCCATGGACCCGCTGACGATGTATTTTCCGTCCGGCGACCACGCCAAGTCGTACACTTCCGAGTTCAGCGACCGTAGCACCATCTTGGTCACCCACAGCTCTTTTACATCTTCGTCTTCGGCGCCAAACTCTTTGACTACTGACGTGCTTTGTTCCCAAATAATGATGGCACCGTCGTCGCCTGCGCTGGCAAGAAGCGACCCGTCGTGGTTGAATCGGACGACATTTACGGCCTGGGTGTGTTTTGTTAGCGTTGAAAGGTATTCCACGTGAGGTTTGTGGTTTTGCACTGATAATTTCCAGAGTCTGATATTGTTGTCTCCACCGGCGGTAGCGAGTCGTGGCGATGGCTGAAGCGACACTGGGGATGACACTGGGGGTTGTTGGAGTGGCTGGAAGGCTACTGAGTACACTGACTGGTTGTCATCGTGCCAGTGGACGGTGATTGTGGACGAGTTCATGTGTGGATACGCGTGAGTGAATAGTGCACGGTGCGCGTACAAGACGGTGCAGGTGCGTGTGAGACGCTGCCACGAGGCGCTACCACGAAACTACCGTAGACTCTACCGCGAATCTATTACGAATCTACCGCGAATCCACCACGAATCTACCGCGAAACTACCGTACACTCTACAACCAGATGCCACCGCACTCTGTCTACTACACACCAGGACAGTACATCACAATCTTCACGACTAAAGTGCCTCCCACAGCGATTCCCGTTCACTTGGCTCCACTGGCTCTCATTGCATTGTGCCACCCCGAACTGCCATTTCGTAATCGCAAAAGCAGGAGCTGTGTCGCACACGACCTGGGGTTCTAAGGTTACTGCGAAAATGAAGCGTAAAGCGAAGGTATGCGTTAATTAAGGCATTGCGTAAAGGCATTGCGTAAAGGCATTGCGTGAAATGGAGCACAAGCAGGTAGATACAGAGGCAAAGGGAAAGACGGATGTAAAGGGGTGCCCAGATGAAGACATGCCTCAGTTTATTTTCGGCACGTGACAGACGTCGGTGTCATTGTGGCTAACATTGGTCGCACTCTTTTCATTATCATGCCACTACCATAGGTCCCCCAATTGTATCTGCCTCCACACCTCCTCGCTCTGTCTTCATGTAGTAGAACTTAGAATTGGCGCCTTCTGAGTCACGGGTGTTATGACGCTCTCGTCCCCAACATCTACATTCATATCTGATGGATCCTTTCACCCTCACAAGAAGTGCGTAATCGGTGCCTATTAAGCCAGATGGGAGCTTAAGTGTTGGGCAATCTGGCCCACAAGAATAGGTGTGGAGTGGATATGGACTAGAGTGCTTGTAGTGCATTGTGTGTAAGGGGAGTGTTGTAGTGTATTGTATATAAGGGGAGTGCTTGTAATGGAGTAACACAACCGGGAAACTCGCCATCGACGAGCTCACTTGTTGTGTTACATGCTAGCAAACACTGCCTTAAGTCGGTAGTGATACTGTTTTGCGAAACAAGCTGTACCCTCCCTCCAAGTAATGCCTCCCAATTTTGTTTTTGGCTTCAACCATGCCCAGCTTCATTCATGCGTCTAAATCAGGTCTAAATCTTCTCTCTAAATGGAATCATCCACAGAATGCCGAACTCGTGACCGATCTTGTGAACTGCACTGTGTCCCATCTTGGTAACGACGTGTTGAGAACTGGCTCACAAATCCGTGTCCAAGTTGGCCAAGAGCGGCATTCAGCTCCAAGTGGATTGGCAACATTCAGACACATAGTATTCTTCAATCGAGATAATTGACTAGGACTCGAAACACGCAAGATGACGCCAAGTGTTCCCTAAATTTGTAAAGGACACACCGCAAAGGAATTTTACCACCGACACTGCCGTCCAAACCCCAACTTCGGAATATTTTGGATAGTTTCCATGTCGATCACACCCTAGTGTGCTTGAACCAAAAAATATTTTACGAATTTAGTCTCAACATCCTAAAATCTATTGTTTAGACTACTATAGCAGACAAACGGAATTTGAAGATCGGCAATATTACATTGAAAAGCCACCGGAAGCTTCTAAAACAGGAATTGCCCCACCTGGAGTTCGAAACCACGCCATATCCGCGTGGCATAATTAGAATAAACCATTCCATATTGAGCGTTGGTTGTGAGGTACTTCATGGAGACGACACGCATTCTCATGAATAGCTTACGTGTTAGCCACTCCTTCTATTTGTTATTTATCTCCTTTGGTCACGATGCGTAAACATCTCTTCCCGACTAGGTGGATTTCGAAGGAGAATGAATAGGATGCAGGAAAAGTTGTTATATCAATCAACACATGTCTGCTGTGCCGTATATGTCTTCCCTCTTGGCATACGATAAAGGATATTTCCAAGACTAAGGCGGCTTATCCCTCGACCACATTGTTCTCCCGGAGTTCCCATTGTAGCTCTGTTATTTCCATTGCCCCATTTGGAAGCTTGTACTTCTTGGATTGTCTTGTTCCGCATAAACTGTTGCTTGTTTCACCATCAAAGTTTCTACGGAATTCCAAGTCTTAAACACGGTCCTACATTTATGCCTTTTCGGGACCGTGAACTACTCCTTTGATCACGTGGCCGATGGACAGCATACATAACCAGTAAGTGTGTCATCAAAAGACATAATAAACGCCTCAACACACAGGACGTCTTGATTCAGAATTAACTATGATTCACCAAAAACAACTCACATATACCTCTTTGTGTAAAGACATTTTTGGAGCAATGAACGAATTTCTGTTCCGTTCGTAGCTGATAGCTTTTTCCATCAGTGAGAGGTAGCCGTCCTTATTGGGATTGCCTACTTCCTCTTCATGCTCGAATACAGGTATCTGTCATCCGCATCAAGTATCAGCATACTTGTCCTTTCTAATGCACCATAAAATGGTCAATTTTGAGAATATATATAAATCCAATGTTTCAATATGTTTATCAATGAGAATCGTCGAAATCTTCGCCACCTTCCTTTGGACTGGCTCGGTGTTAGCAGCGGGATGTTCGCCCGAAAACACTGCCAGAGGCCTTAGTGCCCAAATCTTCAATAACACTTATTTTCCTGGCGTAAGTAGACCCCCGTCCCCAGCTTCGCCCATTGCCAATGATTGGAAAGCCATAGATATCATGAAATCACAAACAAGCAATGTTATCGTGAATGCTGTTCGAGATATAGACTTCTATTTCCATGTGCTGGGTGAGTACCCTCCCAGTACTGTACCATTCACTAACCAAGCAAATTATTTAGCATATGTTTACGGGATACCAACAACCATTGCCAAATACGGGGTCAAACTAAGTGGATACTTTTATGCAGAGTTTTCAGGAACTTACAATTTCACGTTCATAGTGGATGATATGATTGAATTTGCCATCGAAGATGGACAGAATGTGGATTGTTGTTCGAACCCGGTCTTGCGGTATAACTACTCCAGCTTTTACACAACGAATTTTACAAGTGATGATTACACTAGACAATTCACATTTGAAGGTGGACTTTACTATCCTATTCAAATACTTCTTGTCAATGTCGACCGTCATAGTTATATCAATATAACGGCCACTTACCCAGACGGAACAGTTCACAAAGGTGAAGATATTGATTGGTATTACCAGACTGCAGAAGCCGAGAACTTGTGTCTCACTACCACAACCAATTATTGGACTGGGTCTGGTACCACTACTACCACTCGCTTGCCTTCACTGCTGGGAGGAACAACCACCGTGGCGGTTGAACTTCCGAGAACAACAACCACATACACAACTCCATGGACTGGCTCTACCACCAGAACTCTCACCCATAGTGCTGGCGCTTCTGATTCTGTAGTCACTGTGGAGGTTGATACTCCCACCGGAACAGCTACTACGTACACGACTGTTTGGACTGGAAGTAGTACCAGGACAATCACTCACACTCCCACTGTCTCAGGAGGAACAACCAGTGTAGAAGTGGATGTTCCAGCTAAAGTCACCACATACACAACCGCGTGGACCGGCTCAACTACTAGGACTATCACCCACACTCCTTCAAAGTCAGGTGATTCGACCACCGTCGAAGTTGACTTTCCTACTGTCGGAGCTAGTACCGTAACAACACCTTGGACTGGAACGTACACGACCACTTCCACCATAACTCCTTCAAAGTCAGGTGACCAAACTACCGTTGTTGTCAAAACCCCCACCAATGAGGATACTACCGTGACAACTCCATGGACTGGAAGCTACACAACCACGTCTACCATAACTCCTTCTAACTCGGGTGACAAGACTACCGTTGTTGTCAAAACTCCTTCCGATGGAGATACTACTGTCAGTACGTCATGGACTGGAAGTTATACAACCACGTCTACCATAACTCCCTCAAAGTCAGGTGACAAGACTACTGTTGTTGTCAAAACTCCCACTGGCGGAGCTAGCACCGTAACAACTCCATGGACCGGAACTTACACAAGCACTTCCACTATTACTCCCTCGAAGTCAGGTGATGGGACTACCATTGTTGTAAAAACCCCCACCAATGAAGATACTACCGTAACAACTCCATGGACCGGAACTTACACCACCACTTCCACTGGGGTTCCAAGTAGATCAGGTGACAAGACTACCATTGTAGTCAAAACTCCTGGTGATGGAGATACTACAGTCAGTACTTCGTGGACCGGAAGTTACACCACCACTTCCACTCTCACCCCTTCCAAGTCCGGTGACAAGACCACCGTTGTTGTCAAAACTCCAACAGGAGGTGCCACAACTTTCACCTCTACTTGGACTGGCTCTACTACCAGAATCATAACCCATACACCTAGTGAATCCAATGGTATCACCAGTGTCGAAGTCAATGTTCCTTCTGGCGTTGTCACCACTGTCAGTACTTCATGGACTGGAAGCTACACAAGAACAATCACCCACACACCATCGAATCCCTCTGACCCCACAACCATCGAAATCGATGTTCCCCAACCAGGTATCATCAGTTTTACCTCAACCTGGACTGGATCCACAACCAGGACAATCACTCACACCCCAACTAAATCTGATGGTATCACCAGCATCGAGATTGACGTTCCCTATTCAACCATCACCACCACTTCTCCATGGACAGGAACCTTCACTTCTTCCTTTACCACCACCAATTCAAACGGCGTTCCCGAAGTCATCGTTGTGACTCCAGTACCCACATTCACCATCCCCTGGACTGGCACCTTCGTGTCCACTTTTACAACCACTGATCCAAACGGAAACTCCGAGGTTATTGTTGCGACTCCAGTTCCAGCTAAAACTATCACCACCACACTTGCTTGTTCTGGAGAAACATCCACCACATACACAACAACGATCTACGAAGGCGTTCCTTGTGTCGTTGTTGAAACACCAGCACCCATTGTTACTGTAACAAAAAAGTGTGAGGTTTGCAGAAAAGGGAAAGGTGGGGATGTGTTTACTACTTACACTACTCAAATCGTTGATGATTTAGTGACTGGAGTTCCTGACCTCACTCCATCCTCGAGCAGTGATTCTGGTGCCAAGTCAGAAAGTGCCACAGTCCCTGCTTCAAACAACAATGGTACGGGATCTGGTAACTCTGAATCCGATTCAAATTCTGGAGATGGTTCAAACTCCAAAGGGTCTGGCTCAAGCAGTGGATCTGACACCAACTCCAATGGCTCTTCTGGTTCTACTCCCAACTCAGAAGCCTCTCCACAAGCCGAATCTCCTCACACCGATCTTTCTACTTACGAGGCTGGAGCCTCTGAATCTACACGTGGATTCATCTCTCTTCTTTTATCACTCGTGATACTTTTAGTTTAATTTCGGATTCAAAATCTGTGATTTTCGTTAATATATTCTTTTCTATTCACACATACGCTTAGTATGCTCAACAATGAAGTGGCGAATTATTGGCGCTAGCTTTCATTACTAGGAATTGCAATTGCTGCGAAAAACACACTATTGTTTCGTGATGTTGGAACACCAAAAATATTTAATCACTGCGCTTGAACGCTACGTTTATATAGGTTCTATCTTTTTTTCAACAGGCAATTGTGACGTAGATTGCAGCCAGTCTCCAGCCTCATAAGACTGATTTTCGAACCCGGAGTCGTGGAGGTCGTGTGGAGGCCATTGGCTTTATCCATTCCACTTCCAGGTCCGTTGCAATAGTGAATGCTTTCAAGTTGAGTTGGCCAACCAGATATAAATTATACCAGGGGCAGTAATAAGTCACGATCATCGCATACTGCACATTGTGTACACTGGGCCGTTGTGCATACAGGCTACAAATTACTGGCGAATTCACTTATTAATTGACTGAAGCTCTACTGAAGCTATTCTGTTTTTCGCTCACAATTCAAACTTCCAACTTCACACGGATTCGCAAAATTCACAAAATTCTGATAGTTTGAAAAATGGGTTTGCGTTCCTCACGCCGTTAGTACTATTCACACTGTTTTGGCGCCAATAGCTACGGCATTATTAATAGCTACGGCAGTATTTCCTTAGATCAAGCGATGAGCCACTCGCAAGGGATCCTTGTCTCACGACGAATGGGTTTGAACTATAAGATCCTATCGTCGTGCGATGTTCAAATATCATTGCGAAAATGCTAGGGAACTAACATATTCATCCAGTTCACCACATAGGATTAACCAAACTCATGTACCCACAAATCCACTGATTCTCTAACGGAGCCTAGTTTCACTACCAACAATACATAATGTCATTTCTCTGTCGTATCCCCAGCACGCCATCTCGTGTCCTTCCCAGTTCCTTTTCCACCGTCCGTCCTCCACCGTCCCACGTCCCACAGTGCTGGCTCGTGTCAGCGCGCACTCGCACTTCCTTGCACTCGTACGGACTCTTATCAATGCAAGACTACCACATGATAGACGCTGAGGACATCTTGTCATGGGACGATGACACTTCCGACTTTGCATACTCCGAGGACAGTGGACCACCAACCCCCACCGTCCCCTCAACTACCAGTTCCACCGTTTCTTCCACTTCCACTTCCAATTCTTCTGGACCAGCTACGGACTCAGATTACCTCCTAGCTTACTTACGGTTCACCAACGAGAACCCCACCACCTACCACGTGGTCTCCTACTTCGAGAAGTTGCTTCAGGCGAAAGGGTTCGTGTTTATCGACGAGCTGGTGCCGGTTTCCGCCGAATTGAAGCACAAAATAGCCGCTGGAGGATTGTTTTATAGTAAACGATCGGATTTAACCATCGTTCCTTTCATTATAGGGGGCCAATGGCACAGCCACCACGGAGCTGGAGTCGTGGGGTGCCACGTTGATGCGTTGGCCGCCAAATTGAAACCTTCCAGTGTCGTAGACAAGCCTGGTACTGAAGGATATCAGCTTTTGGGCGTAGCTCCTTATAGTGGTGGACTCAGTAGCGTCCGTCTCGATAGAGACTTGGGGTTGGGAGGTGCCGTGCTAGTTCAGCACGCCGACGGGTCCGTGGAACGGAAACTCGTGCGGTCGCCGTGGCCGGTTGCAAAAATACCCTCACTGTCTGTTTCTGGTGAATCTTCTAATTATAACCAGGAAACGGAGATGGTACCGGTTGTGGGGTACAGCACGTCTCAGGATTCCCAGGGATCGCTCCTGCCGAACCATCCTTTGTGGGGACGCCACGCTGCCAATTTGGTGAACTTTGTGGCCGATTTAGCACACGAAAATGTCGACGACATTTTGGACCTCGAATTGGAATTATACGACACCCACGAAGCCACCGTTGGTGGAATAAGAGGCGAATTTGTGTTCGCTCCCAGGCTCGACGATAGGTTGTGCTCCTGGACCGCCATCCACGGACTTCTCAATCTCGCTGAACAAATTGGTGATTTGTCCCAATATTCAGGCTTAAACATGGTTTATCTTGTAGACAACGAGGAGATCGGAAGTGGCACCAGAACAGGCGCCAAGGGTAAATTCCTTACGTCTCTTATAGAAAGAATTGTGTCGCTTAGACCCAGCTCCATTGAGAGTCTGGCACAATTGGTGTATGCCAACTCGGTTTTCTTGTCAGCAGACGTGACACACTTGCTCAATCCTAACTTCAAACACGCGTACTTGGACAAACACTACCCCCTTCCGAACACAGGCATGGTGGTGAAACTTGATGCTAACGGTCACGTGGCTTCCGATTTGGTAGGGTACAATTTAGTGGCCCGTTTGGCTGCAAAAAAGAACTTGAGTGTACAGAGATTTCATATCCGGAACGATGCTCGGTCTGGTGGTACAATTGGACCTATATTGGCTACAGAAACCGGTGCACGAGTGATTGACGTGGGTATACCTATCATGTCCATGCACAGTGTGAGGGCCATGTGTGGATCTGGAGATATCAGCATGGGTGTGAAGTTCTTCGGAGCTTTCTTTGAGACATGGAGACAGGAGTATGATTTGTTTAAGGGGCTATAGGCTGGAGAGTTGAAGACGTGGACTTGAGAATTCAAACTGAGAATCGGAACTCAAACTTTAGACATACATAGAAGAGGGACGTGAAGTACGGGGAGTCCACTTATGATTTGAGTTCTTCCGCCATGCTTTGAACTAGAGACGCTCACTTCTACACTCTACTATTACATTCACACGTTACATCAGCCAATATATTAGCTATAAATTATGCACTTTGGCCTGTCAACAAGCCACCAGGATTATCATTATCATTACAAACTGCCCACAACTGCAGCAGCCACGAACATCGATCCCAATATGGAATAGAACTTGACTCCTACGCTTCCAGCACCACTATTTTCCTCCAAGGAACCACTGCTATCGGTACTTTTTGAATGTGAAGATGTGGAAATGGACGATAGTATGCTATCGCTGGCTTCTTCGAGGGTCAAAGTTCTTGGTTCTGAAGAGTATTGACCCACCAAATCATCTGAACCTGAAGAATAATCGACTAGAATATTGGTATCATCACTTTGGATATTTTGTTTAATTAACCCGTCGGTTTTGAGGATTGAAACTGATGTCACCAACAGTAAATCTGAAAGACTGGAAGCGGTTGGGGTGGCGAAATTTAAAGCGGATGAATCAACTAATATCGACATGTTATAATTAATAAAAGAATGTAGAGTTTATGAGGATTTGAGAATTATGCAACGTTTTATAGTTGACAAAAGACAACAAAAAAAAGGTACCGAACGACATTTGTCGTCTAAAATTCAGGGGCTATCTGCACACTATGCATTTGATTGTCCTTTGATGCGCAGATCTGGGTATGTGCCCTGCGAAAGCGCGCCAATTAGCGCCACCTACGTTTGCAATGTCGCATTGCCTACTTTATAGTATCCAATCACAAGCTTCAAAGCTCAAGACACCTAGTGATTATCATGCGACTCTCCACTAACCCGGTACCTTGAGATTCATCATTGAGACATTCCCGAATCAAATCCATTGAAAGTGGCTTAATTTTCCCAAACGGAATTGGAAGCCACCTTTTATGTCGCACTTATCCAATTGTTGATGCATAATTCTATTGTTTTCCCCCGGTCACCTCCTATTGAAACACCGACTTCGCTCACAAAGTAAACACACATGGTTGTAAAGAGACCATATGAATGTCGAGCAATTATCGACTCTCCATCGATGAACCATTGTTTGACATTTCCATTAGCAAAAAAACGTCGTCAAAGCGCCCACGTCATTTTAAGGGGAATATGGTTTGTAGAGCACGCGCGACATATGTCGATTCGATAATGATGTCATAATTCGGTACATTCATCGTTAAAACTGTCATAATTCCCTCAATACAAACATTGATAGATTTCACATAATTACTACTAAAGGACACAAATGCCGGCACGCCACATAGATTCTGGCTTGTGAAAGTCATAGCTCTAACAATCTTCAAGCAGTGAAAATCAATCGGCTAATTACACCATGCACTGTTAAGCCTACTCATGCGACGTTGTTGTCGACGTGAAAAAATAGACTAAAAAAATGTAATGTCGGCAATCAATTGGTTCTCAGCAATGCTGCCGATTTCGTTCTGGAAGTGATATTCTTCTTGCGACACCCGAGACGATTACCAGGTGGTATGAGGGGGCTTGGAGGCAACTTCGTAGCGATTTCGGGCAACTTCTTAGCGATTTCGGGCAACCTCGAAGCGACTTCGGGCGACTATTGGCCCCTTAGTAGGCACATCAAATCCTGTTTATAAATTACTGTTACACATACTATTACAATTAATCATCTTCTCTCTCAGTGGCTTTTTTCATCCGGGCAATTTTGACCAAAGGTGATAACAGACTTACGTCATCACATTCTGCAATAAACTTGTCAGCTAATAATTGATCAGCATCAGCTCTCTTGTTGAAATCAACTTGTAAACACCAAGACAAAAACTTTCTAATATCGTAACTCAATGCTTCTGGTTCTTTCAATTTGGGAGTTCCATTAGTGGCAATCAAATACAATGCACGGAGTGGGGTTTCGTTCAAATATGGAGGCTCCCCTTCGATCATTTCAATGATCATAATACCCAAAGACCAAATATCAACTTTGGGACCATACTCTTTTCTGCTAACAACTTCTGGAGCCATCCAATATGGAGTTCCGACCATAGTTGTTCTTTTCAAATTGATCTCATTGATCTGTGCACAAAACCCGAAATCCGTCATCTTAATGTTACCATCAATATTCAATAAGATGTTATCGGATTTGATGTCTCTATGAATAACTCCTTTGCTGTGTAAGAACTTCAACCCTTTTAAGGTCTCTCTACAAACAGCACCTATTTGTCCTTCAGTCATGACACTATGAGTGACAATTTCTGTTAAGGACCCTCCTTCCATGTACTCCATTACAACCCATAAATCACCTTTGTGTAAGAACGAGTCGATGAAATTCACGATATTGGGATGTTTGCTTCCCTTCATCACGAGAATCTCGTTGATGATCAATTCCTTCTTGGGTTGTTGTTCCAAGTTCATTTGCTTAATGGCAACAGTTTTGGTTTTATTGGCAACTTCATGTGCAATATAAACACCTCCACTGGCGCCTTGTCCAACTTTAACCAAATCCTTATACAATTGATTTGGATCTCCTTCGCTACATATGCTCTTTAGTTTGGTCAAAATCTGTTGGTTTCTTCTCTTCCTATCCTCACTCTTCTTCTGAGCTATCAATGCTGCTTGTTTGGCATCTCTGACAGGTCTCTTTTTATCTTCAGGCTTTCTAGGGCTCTTCGGTTTGGTGGGTGGTGTTTCAGGAGCCACCTCTTGTTTATGGGGAGGAGGTGGAGGAGGTGGGGCCCGTGGTTTTTGGATATGGATGTTTCCTTGTTGTTTCTGTCCTGGAGGAGGTGGAGGAGGTCTATGGCTCTTGATCAGATCATCAAATCGTGGAACCGGAGGAATAGGTGCCGTTGTTGGGGCTTTCACTTCCACGACTTTAGAAGCCAACGAGCTGCTGTGAGACTTGGACTTGGGTATGCTTGTGGAACTGTTGTTATTGGGCGTTTGCTGGGTGATTGGAACCGATATCTTGCTGCTCTCGCTCAACTTTCTGTTGCTCTTCAAAGACTTAAGAGACTTGGAAGAAAACGATCTTCCGCCAAATAGAGACTTGCCTTTTGAAGGAGATATCTGATTAGGGCTGTTGGGATCCAATGTGTCTACTTCAGCTTGTTGTGCTTGTGGAGACGTTATTGAAGGTCTACTTGGAGGAGGTCTGGGAGCGGGTCTCGAAGGGATGAATTGAGACTCAAAGTTGCCGGAAACGCTATTGGAAGGGCTTCTCTGGCTGGATTGTGAGGGAGTAGTGGCATTTCTGGGGGCAGGAGTGTAGGCTGTTGGGGTGTTTTGCACGTTTGCCGAGGGTGTAGCGTTCACAGAGGGCGTATTCTGGACATTCGAAGGACCAGGAGTTCCAGGAGGAGTCACCTGTTGGTTCACAGAAGGAGCAGACAAATTACGCTCATAATTGAACTTCTTCAAGGCGTAGTCGTCGGCCAGGTTCTCGTTTGTGTCCTGGTAAAACGCCACAATGTCCATCACTGCCTGAGGATGCTGTAATTGTTCAGTCTTGGAGATTCCAGATGCACTCAAAAGACGTTCCCATTCGATGGGGAGCCCCGTGTAGGACCCATTATCGTCTACTCCCACGTGAGCCACATGCTTGGCGTTGAATGGTGTAGAGATCTTCATGTTAACGGAAGTGTTTTGGTCTGCAACTGCCAGTTGCTTCTTAGAAAACATATTGAACACCCCTTTGAGCTTATTGTTTCCACTCTTCCTTTTCTTGCTGCCAGACGAAATAATGGAGCTGGACCGAGGAGAAGAGTTAATGGAGTCTCTATTTATGCCCATTCCCAAGTGTTCTCTGGGGCTAGACACGTTTGGAGACCCGTCGTGCCTGGAGGCTTGATTCAAAACGGGCGTCATGGCCGCAGTTTGGTGATATGATTGGTTTGGTGTGGTCACAGACGAGCTGTATGTGGAGTGTTTTGATTGCGAAGGAGTTCCAGCATGTGGAGGAGGAGGAGGCGCCATCCGGGGACTTCTTATGACCGTAGCATTTGATAGTACCCTGCGTCCTTCAGCTTTGTGGCCGAATTCTTCCAAAGAAGCATTTACTCCTGAACTCACTCCAGAAGCAGCTCCAGAACCAACTCCAGAAGTATTTACTGAAGCGACTCTAGAGGTATTTGCTCCATAAGGCTCCACAAAAGACTCACGAGACGATTCCGGGCCTTCTGGCTGGCTGACTCCATCAGAATGGTCGATTCCGTCGCTGGCATCGATGTTATCCTCGGTGGTGGTGATTCTATTGAGCACCTTCTGAAGCCCGGGAGTATCCGAGGTCACAGACGATTGGTGTTTGTGTGAGTATCTGGACTCTGAAGGTATGTCGGTTTCCGAGTCCTGTGTGATACCAGAGTTGGGAATGGCTTTGGTGTTCGTAGACGGTTTTGAGCCGGATTTTGTGCCTGAAGCCCCAGAAAACGTGCCTGGAATACTGTCAGAACTCGAATTGAGCACTATGGTTTTCGGAGAATGGCTTTCTCCGTTAGTGGACCTTGATCTGGTGTCGTTGTGTGAGCTGTTGGTAACGCTGGTGCCGCTACGAGCACTGTTAGACACGCTGTTTTGCAGGCCATTCAAGCCACTGAACACTTTATTTGGTCCTCTAGTTGAGCTGTGAGCTGGGACGTTAAGTGAGCCGTTAAGTGAGGCATTGGAGCCGTTGAAGGAGTCCTTGGAGCCGTTAATTGAGCCACTAAAGCCGTTGTTAGACCCGTGTGTACCTACTTCTGTACCGCCAGCTATACCACCTACACCACCTACACTACCGACATTCTCAGAGCTCGCTCCTACATTGTCCCTGCCAATTTCCTCGATCCCAAAGTCAGAATCAGGGTCTCTAGGAAGAAAGGTCGACAGCCCGGGATCCAAAGTGGTCTTATAAGCAGGCGCCAAGGAGCCAGAATCGTCCTGTAAGTCACCGAAATCATAGGTTCCCGGAATTCGAGGCAACGACGTTTGTACTTGGTCTTGAGACCCAAAAGATGAATCGCTTATTTCGTTGACTTCATCAATAATTTTTTTATCGAGGTGTGACAAGTTGGATTGAGGATGGGAGGAGCCGTCAAAGTTGATGAAGTCTCTATCTGTGTCTATCACCAGGTCGTGATCACGTTTACCATTTTCAAGTTTTATAGCATCGAATTTCGAAATAGTATCTTGTAAAGGCGAGCCTAATTTATTATGTTCCAAGTCGGACATTTCCACTTGAATTGTGAGGCCTTAGAACTGGGTGTGAATTGAAGAATTTATGGGCGTTGATAGTTGGTGTCAACTGATAAATTATTGAGTGAATGAACGAAGTTTTAAAAACAATGGTGTGAGTTTGAGTTTATCCTGATTTCAACAATTGGTTCGCACGGTGTGCGCACGCCGTGACGCGTGAGCTGTCAGAGCTGAATATATTGTACACTTCAGTTACTGCTACTAGATGCTCTATATTAGGTGCTGATTGGTATGTGTGCTCCTAATAGTGTACACTTACCGGTGGCTATACTGGCTACTTACTCTATGATTCCTGAAACTTGTGCTAGTGCTTCATGTTCTCGCGCTGACTCGTACTAGAGAAGTTTTTACATTTAACTAAATATTCGTTACACCAAGTATACCTCTTGAGAATATGTACTCGTTCTACAGCTCCACTTTTCAGTTACTTCATGTGCTGGTCAATATGCTAAGTGCTTCTTAGTGTTTCGACTTTTCGCACTGAATACTTTACACTGAATACTTTATACTGAATACTTTATACTGAATACTTTATACTGGATACTCTATACCGTAAAAACCCCTTATGCCAAATACTTCTTATACTGAGTCCTTTGATACTGATTGATTCAAATACTACTTGCTTCTCAAACTACTTTCTCCACAGAATACTTCTCATACACATACTCACACATACTCATTACTACTGGACTCATTACTTTCTCCACAAGCTACCTCATATACTAAATACTTCTTTTGCGAACACCCCTTGACTGAGTACTTCTTACCTGGTAACTTGCTCCAAACTCATACCTGACTGTGCCAACTAAGGTCGACAATTCTTCCTGATTCACACAAGCAGTTTCACAAGTAACACAGACAAACTTTGATGAAATCTTTCCAGTGCCAAAGTCCGAGTCACCCCACTATTATATCTCATTAGCCAATGTTAACACCATACAGATCCTATACCTCATTAAGCTTCTGCAGTTCTAAGAACTGAACCCAGAAGGCCACAAATCCACCCAATCCGGACGATTCAGGTCACGTGACCAATATTCACTACACTCACTTCACACCAACGCCAAGGCTACGTCACCCTACCCACTCCGTTTCCCGTACACCACATACCCCCCTGTCTTGTCCGTGAACATGTAGTCGTTGTTACGAAGAAGTCTCTCGATCAGTGGCTTGATTTTGGCCCTTCCGCCTCCAGAATGGATACCTCGTCCGGTAATCACCTCCAAACTGTCAACAAAAACAGCCTTGTGGCCGTACATTTGGAGCCTCCCTTCTTGTACACGCATATGGGTTTCTTCCTGCCACCATTTCCGGAGCTCACTCTCCACTAAAGACACGGCTTCTTGAACTGAAAGTCCATGGAGATCCACCGAAGTCGACGTCTTCTTAATCACGTGCCTCGACACCAGTCCCGACGACGTGTTTTTGGGAGCTGTGTTGGCCGCTAGGACCTGGGCTCCTGCTTTTGACACTTTGGGAATCGACACTAAAGTGGAGCTCGATCTTGAGCCGGCACCCAAAACTGGAAACTGTGTTATTCCAGATCTGGCACCATTTCCAGGCCCATCACACCATTTGCCAGCATAGGTTCTATTTTCAAGGCCTTTGGATATGACTGATGACACAAACTCGAGCACTATGCTCACGTCTCCTCTGACACACACCAAAAGCTTGTATAAGAAGTGGCCGTTTATCTTTTGGAGATTATTATCGGCATCGTAGAGCTCCCGAAGGTGTTTCCACGCCTCGTGGTACGGTTTAGCCATAGCTCCAGCTGCTTTTTTGGGAGGTTTCGAAGCTCTTTGTACTCTTTGCACTTTGCGAGTCTCACCACCAGGCTTTTTGAGATCAGAGTCCAAATACACGTCCAGCGAGTCAGGCCACTCGTTGATCACCATTTCAATGGCAGCCTCGTGGAAGTCACGCAGAATGTTTGTGTACCGTTGACAAACGGAAATGGCGTTTCCCAGAAACTTGGCCAATTGCATTGTGACATTTTGGGGCTCAATGTCGTTTTGTACAATGTCGTTTTGTACAATGTCGTTTTGCTCTATATCGTTTTGTACAAAGCCGTTTTGCTCAATATCGTTTTGTACAAAATCGTCTCGTGGCACATTTTTTTTGGCCTTCGCCGGTGGCACAAGCCGGCCCTCGAGTATGAAGAGGATGGCACAATCAAGATCGCGGTAGCATTTGTTGTAGATTTGCCGGGTCTGGCTGATCGGTGCGGGAAACATCTGGTTCAATTGCACCAATCCGCTGTCCAATGTATACTCTTTTTCCTCTTCTTTTTGGACTCTGGTGTCATCCAGGCCTTCAGATATCTCATTGAAGTCCGTTTCATTGAAGTCCCTTTCACTGGAGTCTGTTTCCTCCGCTAGCTGCAAGGCCAAAACATGATCCACCAAAGTGTCGATTGAATCATGAGGATTACTGCTCACTAGCTCATTGATTTTGGCCATGGAAAACGACGGGAACATGTGTTTGAGCTGCGCCACCTTGAAGCCCCATTGTGGGTCCGGCTCCACACGCGTTCCTGTGGGTGGAGGCGGCGGACTGGCACTCAAATCGGGTGCAATGGCCGTGCCATGTGGGTACATGAAATAGAATTGATTTCGCGAGCTTTGAGAAATGTGAGGCTTCAGATCAGGTTTCGTGATATATAGTTACCTATGTATTTATGTAGTATACGTACTTTGAGGGCCTCGATATTCACGTGGCACTCACGAGCTCCCCAGCCTTCTCGAACTCGCCCTTGATCACTCCGATAATCGCACTGGAGTTGATCTTATCGTTTCCTCCTTTGGAAATCCCATACTCGATCTCCGATAAGCCCTTCAAGATCCCGATTTTGGTGGATGCACTCAACTGGTAGCGATTGAGGATCGTCACAAACCCTTCCACCAAGTCTATGAGCGCCAATCCCTTGACTCGCTTGTATTTATCCAAAGTCAAGTACGCGGTGGTCCAATCGTCCTTCAAAATCGAGTCCAAAACCGCCTCGATATCCTTCGGTTGCGGAGCTCCTATACAGTTGTAGATCATGTCTTCGTCTATCTCATCATCCTCGGCGTCTAACGATGCCTTACAACTTTGTAGCACATTCAACGCTTTTCTCATGTCTCCTTGCGCCAAGGTTAAAAGCGACTCGAGGGCCGAGTCCTTGATTGTGATGTGCTCCTTGGTGACCACGTGCTTGAGTCTCTCTCTGATGGCGTCCGTGGATATCGGCTGGAACCTGAACCGCGTACATCTTGAGATAAGCGCCGGATTCAATTTGTGTGAGTAATTAGCAAGAATACAGAACCTGGTGTTTTTGGTGTACTTCTCAATGATTCTTCTCAAAGAGTTCTGTGCAGCGCTGGTCATGGCGTCAGCTTCATCCAAAATGATAAGTTTGAATCCCTTGCTGAATATTTGCATTGTCGATGCAAAGTCTTTGATTTGGTTTCTTACCACGTCAATCCCACGGTCGTCTGAAGCGTTCAATTCTAACACCATATTCTTATACTTGGGTCCGTAGATCTCCTTGGCCAACGCGATGATCGTCGACGTTTTTCCTGTTCCTGGGGGCCCGTAAAAAAGCAAGTGTGGAAGCTTTCCCTCGTGAACGAACTTTCTCACTGTTCCCACAATTTCCAGTTGACCGTGCACTTCATCCAAGCTATCTGGCCGATACTTTTCGACCCTACGAGGTTAGTACAGCCACTCGCATCACTCGCATCTGCTTCACACCCTGTGCTCTGCTTAATGCTCTATTGCGTTCTACGTACCATGGCAAGTTGTCTTTGTTCATAGTGCAAAGAAAAAGTGCGTACGCGTTTTCAGTGAATGCAAATTAGTTCACCAATTAGTTCACCTAGTTAGTTCACCAAATTCACCGATCACACCACTTAAATAGCCACGTACGCCACACCAAGTGCCAACATCAACACCACGTGGCTGAGGGCGTTTCTTGTAGCAGTGCTGGTCACAGACCCGGTTTTGCCCACGAAATTACACGTAGGATACTTCTCTTCCGCGTCCCAGTAGTACAGAAGCGAGGCTGAAGTGTTGTGGCGAGGACATGCAAACCCGAAAACCGACGGACAGTCACGCACTATCGCCTCACACACATTCAAGCACGGAAGCACCTCGTAGTAGGACGACGTGGGGTCGACTACGGAATTTATCCAGTCGTTACGCGATTGGCCCACGTCGATATGTTGATATCCACTGACGTTACGGGTGGAACACCGTGGAATGGTGACTGCACAAAGCCAGTTCTTGTAGCTTTCTGCACAGTCGGCACAGGTTCGAAACGGAGAAAACTCTGACACCTGTGACGTGTTGCACAGCACTTGATCGAGAGCTCTGGAGAAGTTCTTGTACAAATGCTGAGCTCTATCGTCAAACAAACTCTTTAGCTCATCCTTCGTATGTTCGTCTGACAGTGGCACCAGGTACGCCACTTGGTCACAGAATTCCAAGTCGTAAATCAAGCTGCACGCCCCAGAGTCCATAGTATCGAACTCAAACGGCTGGTACACGGCACCTCCGAAGTCTCTGCCGCTGAAATCCGATATCAAGTACGCCAAGTACCTTGTCAGTTCATTCAACCCCTCGACGTAGAACTGCTGCTGAAGGCCACCGCCCCTGGTGGTGAAACTACTGTCAAAAGTGTAGGTGTTAAATAGCGCCGGTCCGTTTCGAACCGCGCACCAGCTGTTATTCAACTGCGAAAAATAGTCTTTGTACTGGTACGAGTAGATGAACAAACTGTAACGGGAATGGGAGATGTTGTAATCGTGCAAATGGCTGAAGTTCTCGGAATCAGATAAGTTCCCCGTTACTATAAGCGCCGAGTTGTGGTCTGAGTCCACCAAACTGGCCCAGCTCCGGTCGTCCCACTGGAATACCAAGTCGTTCTGACTGACCCCAATCTCGTACGACCACACCGCCAGGGCCTCGGTATTTTCGGGCGCGCGTACGGCGATGTATAGCACCAAATCTTCCTTGTTATCAGTAGCAGGCACGTCGGCCAACGCCTGGAAGTAGCCGTTCTCAAAGAGCGACATCGATCCTAGCTCGTTGTTCTGGAACATCAGCGAGTTAAACGAGTAGTACACAGCTAAACTGGTGGAGTTTTTCACCACATTATCGGGCTGAGAGCAAATGTTACCTGTGAGAAATATAAGATACTCGTAGTAATTACCGATCCCACTGGTGGAGTTGACATTGAAGGAGTAGTACTGCACCTGGGACTGCCCTATGCTGGCTCGTATTGGCGTGAATTCCAGCAATCCTTCCGATCCTTTCCGGGGAAATAGCCCCAGGTTCCAGCCAGAATCGAATGCGTTTTGGATGCCAAACTGCTGTGCTTTGGCGGGCTCTTCAAGAAGCCCAAATTGGCCATACGGATCAGTGTCATCTGGGGATGCGTATATGCCATTTTCAACCACCTGGACTCCCAATATTGCCTGCAAAAGGAGCCATATTACCACGCCTATTCGTGTCATTCTGATGCGCACTAAGTTTTGTGAGATAGATTTCTACGTTACATATCAGTCAAAAACCATAAGGTTGTGAATGTTCTAGGTATGGTATATTTAGTTATATAGAGGCACCTAAACCCACGGCACATTCCACGCGGTCTCTTGGTACCTGACAAGGCCATAGTCGATTCTACCCAATTCGATCCTGATCCGTATCCTCTGATCCTATGTCAAATTCCAATATCTTCAAACTCTTATATCTTCAGACTCCTATATCTTCAAACTCCTATATCTTCAGACTCCTGTATCTCTAAATCCTCCTGCCTCAATACTTGAACAAATTCCAGAACTTCTTACTCTTCTTCCGAGGCTTCTTCTCGTCAACCAAGTTTGTAGTTGGTGTTTGGGTCTCGAACGGGTTGTGTAAATCTGGGTGGGATTTCAAAGGTTCAAGCTTGGGTCTCCTCATACCTGAACTAGTATCCTCATCATGACTGAACGATTTGTGAAGCTTCTTCGTATCTGAACTACCTTTTCTCTGCTTTTTGGCGGTCCCGGGAGTCTCCAAATTCACAAACTTAAGTGTTTGCTTGGGCGGGGAGGTAGACTCTCGTAATGACGTTTTAGGTGACAATTCAGTGGGCAGCTTAGGAGGCGGAGAGATGTTGATGCTGGGTGCCAGAACCAGAGCCGGGGTAGGCGTTGAAGTCAGTTTATTTTGTTCTTCAAGTTGTTTCTGCTTGAGTCTTCTTTTGAGGTCTTTATATGACACTCGAGGAACCTCCACAGCTGGAGGGTCATCTGTCTTCACCTTCTCTAAAGGCGATAACAAAGACTTGGTTTTATATGGAATGGCTCCAAAACTGTTGGATCCAGTTATGGCTCGTGCAAGCTTTGCACCTCTACCTTTGAAATCAGGATCGATTCCATGAAGCTCTCGACAAAAGTCTGCACTCTTATCAGATATGGCAATCAAGCTGTCGGTGAAAAACCGCTCGTTATATCCTTGGTTCTTATACTTAGTGAGACACCTATTGAGATCTTTTTTGTATGTCTGGTACACTTTTGTGATCTCGTTGAACGAGGAGTACGAATCTTCCGACGATATAGAACTGTCGTCTCTATCGTCTTCGCTGTCACTGAGTAGCTCGTGGCCTTCTCCGTGGCCCGAGGAACTGGATCCATGTACTGAGGACCCTGTAGTTCCACCAGAACTTCCAGTACCGCTGCTTTGAGCCCCACTGGACATGTTTGTGGTTCCAGAAACTCCAGAAATGCCAGAACCACCAGAAACGCTAGCTTTCATATCACTGGCGTATCTCTGGTTTATGTTAGACCTGAGTTCCCGCTCCAACGGCCCCATGTTCACTGCAGGCACGATTATGGCCGGCAACGGGAAGTTCTTCACGAGTCTATCGGTGAGCTTGGAGGATGCCCAAGATCTGAGAGGAGCACTGATGTTCATGTTTGGCTTGGTTCCCGTACACACCAAGTTGGGCTCATACAACCGGTACATTTCCTGAAGCACCTGTTTTGTCTTGCCCACAGCCAACTCGATCGACACCTTTGCGATCACGTGAGGGTTCATGACCTCCATGGCATAACTCATGATGTTTTTGGAAATGGTTTTCACGTATTCTGGCCGGTTCCGTTGTCTGAGTCTCATTTTGGGTGTCCGAGCAACAATGTTTTCAGACAGCGTGAAGTTGGAGTTGCGTCTCTGTTTATTGATGGAGCTCAGGTTAATGGCCGATACTATGATCACCGAGTCTCCATTTTCAATGAACTTGTTGAGCACCCAATCCAACGCAACCCACGTGTGTTTCCGAGCACTTATGTACACCAAAATCACTCTGTTCGGTAGCACTGGTTTGGCGTAGTTATGGCTCTTATTCAAGAGCTTACCGTCGTATAAATCCTCGTACAACCGGTGGGTTTTGGTGAGCGTACACCCTTTGTGAGTAATAATGGGCTTTGTGGGGTATTCCGGGCCCCCGTAGTTGAAAGCCCTGGTCATTTGCACGTCTATGCTACTACGGAACCCTCCCCGGTTCGGTGACGCCAGTGGCGAGTGTAGTGGCGAGTGGGTGGGAGATATACGTGACCGACCCCGGCCTCTTTCTCGCTCCAAATCGTCAAACGGCCACTCGTCGTTGCTCAAACTCTCGTCCTCCTGGACGTACTGGATGTCAATGGTATCGAACGACACCCGTTTCTGGTAGTTTTTCTTGATGGCACTCACGTGCTTCTCCTTGGAGTTCGGTATGGGGAAGTGGATCCGTTTGTACGAGAGATCCACTCGACTGAGATACTCGAGTAGGTCGAGGTCCAGGTCCAGATCCAGGTCCAGGCCCAGCTCTGGGTCGAGACCCGGGTCGAGGTTGGCACCAGAGTTGGCACCAGAGTTGGCACCGGAGTTTGCACCAGAATGTGCACCAGAGTCGAGCCCCGCATTCACATGCCCATTTAGCACATGTGTGTCAGTTTGTGTATCTGAGTCAGTTTGCGTGTGTGTGTGTGACCCAGAATGCGAGCGTGCCAAGGCGTTGTTCTCGGACGAATTGTGGGAGTGGTGATGATTGTGGGGCGGTTTGTGGTGGTGTTTGTGGTGATGTTCCTGGTGACCGTACACATTTTGTTCTGAATCAAGCTGAGGGTCTATATACTGGTGTGGGTAGATTAGATTAGGCAGACTTTCGGTGTGAGTAATCTTTGGAGGAGCATCTGTGTGTCGAGGTACCGGATCACTCATCCGGTATCAATACTTATGGTTTTTTCGACTGTTTCTATTGGCTGTGCACCGCAATAGACCGTTGCAAAGATAAAGATAAATGCGCATTGAGTTTCGCATTTTAGTTGTCGCTGGCGGGTCGTGTGCAGGCGAGCTTTGGATGAGATTTGCGTGTGATTTGAGTCACGTGTACATACAAGGGTCTCTGTGAACGGGGCACGTGTGGTCGATTTGTGGAAGATGTGTATAGCCGAAAGAGCCCTGGTATATTGTGTGTATGTGCACCCCACTACTTCCCGAATCAGATACCACTTGAACCAATGTTTTACCCGCTTCGAGCCAGTCAAAAAATTAGGTTTATGGGCTAATCCCAAATGGCCTGTAGGTAATGAGTCACGTGACAGTTGACAGTTGATCACGTGACACTCTATATCCTTTATCACGTGTGTTTCACGTGCGTATCGTATCAGTACGTGTGTCCGTATATTCTATCTACTCACGCAGATGCAGAGTTCAATTGCAACAGCTTCTTCTTATTATAAGCCTCGGCTTGTACTTTGACATATCCGACGGTAGCGCCTCCAATCACCACCGTGACGGCCAACAAAATCGCATTGATTGGTGTAGGGTTCATATCGAAAGAAGTGTGGGTCCATTTGTCCAATAGACTCTGGGAGAAATTGATGACTCCAGATGTGCAAATGATGGCCCCGTAAACGGTTCCAAAGGTGTCGAATCCAAACACCTTGGCGCAGAAATCGGACACCGAAGTGTAGAAAAATGGTCTATAAACCACAAAAAAGCACACATTGATCAATAAAAGACCATAAGAAGTTGTCAATCCCAACACCCCGATCACCAACGAAACCGCAAACAAGCCACTCAACACCACCACCGTCGAGCAGTGGTCCAAGAACAACCCCACAAATGGCACCGATAACACTCCTCCCAATGGTAAAGCAATATCGAAGAATTTGGTCAACTTCTCGGCCGAGACTGTGGACGACAATAAGTAAGTGTATTGGGTGTTGATTGTAGCCACGAAGTAGTTCAACCTCAACATCTGGATGGTTGCAAACAATCCCATCAACCAGAACCATGGAGTCTTCATTTGATATCTGGCAGAGTATCCGTGTAAGATTCCAAAGATTCCTCCGGAGTGCTTGACCAAATTCGCTTCTCCTTCCTGAGCGTAAGGCTGTTTCAACGCGTCCCCAATGGAGTCTCTTCTTCTTGAACCGGCCAAAAGCGGTTCCTGTTCGGTAGATTCCGGTTCTTCTGGGGTGTCATCTACACACAATTCGGTTTCTGGCGGCGTTTTGTATGAGTCCTTCTCCATGACGAACACCTGGCACACAGCTATGAACAAGGGCACCAAAAGGTACACTTTAAAGAACGAAGCCAAGTCAAAGGAGCCCTCAGACTTCTTATAGAAGATTCCGTAGATCAAGAACACCGCCGAGGAGGCGTCAAAAGCTCCCGTCAACAACGCCAAAACAGTCCCAGACTTGGCTGGGAACGAGTTTGACAACTGGAACGACGAGATGTACGAAAATGGGCCTCCCAAGGCCATGAATGCATATCCGAATAAGTATGGATCGAAGAATGAACCAATGCTGGAGTTGAAAATGTTCTCTGCAAAAATGAACACAAAGCACGCAAGAAACAAGAAGCCAGCACCGACAAATCCACAAAACCGAGGCCCGTAAAGGTCCAAGAAACTTCCAATAAGAAGAGCAGAAACGTTAGTCACAACTGCACCAACGGTGAACATCATGTTCAACTTCAAATCTTGAGCCACACACTTAGCAACTGTATCTTCAGCTTCAGTACCAACGATTTTGGACACTGCAGTTGCAAAAAGCATGCCTCCAAAATTGTTTGAACTTGATATAACCTCATCACCAGTAACATCACAAATTTGTTCATAAACACCTTCCTTGATTAATATTGGTTTCAAGGCTGCAAATCCAAAGATAGGTCCTCCTGCTAGTAAGCACCATACTATGGCACATGCACATTGGGAGATCCTACGAAAATAAGGAACGTCGTAGTGGTACATGGTTTGGTAAAATCGTCCAATGAATTATTCACTACTCTTATCTTTCTGCGACCGCGCACGACTCAATCTAAAGGGGCCTTAGGCTTTCAGTTTAGTTTCTCGGACTTTCGCGAATAAGCGATAGCGCAAGGAGATATCCGAACTGGATTTTTCCAACTGCCAAAACCTGCCAAAAGTAGCTGTTTTTGGCAGCTTGTTTTTCAGTAGAGTGTTCGTTGGACATTGGTGTGGTTTCGTTCAACACTGTGTTTGTGCATGGATAGCTTGATTTTGTCCTACCTGGTATTCTTTAGTCTCGTGAGCCCGCACCACTTTAAGGCTAATGTCCAGGGTTCGCCAACATTCCAGGAAATGCCCGAACAATTATTGCATCGACATGTTTTGGAACATTTGTTTGGCTCATTTACTTACTTTGTGAGCCACCTGTGTGTAGTGTCTCTAGTGTATGCTTTGTTGTGTTGCTTCGTGCTCAGCACATCCTTCACGATGATTCTGAGTTTGGTCACGTGACATGCAAAAGTATCCTCTTATCTTGAATCATGAACGGCTTTTGTGACAGTTACAGTGGCCGAGTGGTTAAGGCGACGCCCTGCTATCCTTTAGCGGTTTAGGCGTTGCGCATTGCGTGCGCAGGTTCGAATCCTGTCTGTAACGTCATTTTTTTTTCGCATTTTGCAACCAAATACTTTTACCCTCACACCGTAAACTTCACAAATTCAGTTGTTGATGTATTCATATATTCGTATATTTCTATATTATTACACGTGCATCCAAACGTCAAGAACGTACTGGTACTTGGTTTTCTTGGTGGTACCAAATTCGTCAACTCTACCAAATTGTCCAGAGAATGGACTACCTACAATATCGTAAGCACACCAGAACCGGTGCCCTATATCCCGACCAAAGCTTGCTGGAAGCCACCCAAGCTTGGGCTCCTTATACTCGGGGATGTGCACAGCTTGGAGTATCATCGGAGGTCTCAATGCTGCCTCGATGTATTGAGGATTCTTCTCTATGGTTCGAGCAAGGAGTTCACGATTCTCCTTGAACTCTTCTTTTTCACTCTTATTTTCAGATTCTTCTCCATTCCCAGAGCCTTGGTCTGGGGAAGGTGGCTGTTGGTCTGGGGAGGGTGGCTGTTGGTCGCCTGTATTTCCTGAATTCGCTCCGGCCAAAGGAGGCAAATCCAAATCTCGTTTCGTGAAAGCACTCCTCTTTCTGAGATCAGATAACTCATTATCGTCTTTTGGTTGAGTTTCCACAAACTCCAATCCCTCTCCTCCAATTTGGGGTTCTTCGAGACTCTGCTCAGTATGCTGGTCTGCTTGTTCATCACCTTCCTCCTGGCCACGGTCTTCTCCTTCTCCTGCTTCTCCTTCTTCTCCTTCTTCTCCATCTGCATCAGCTTCCTCGTTCGTTAGGGCTTCTTGGTTTTCCTCAGCTCCAGGAATCTGTTGGACCTGTTGTATATTGTGTTGTCCATCCGATGCTGTCCCTTTTCCTTCTGCATTTTCTCCCGCTAGCTCATTCTGCCCCACTGAATCACCAGCCCCCACTAGCTCACCAGTTCCCACAACGGGTCCTGATGGTTGCTCCTCCTTCAACGCGTCACTTAATATTGACTCATCCAAACTTTGCACTTTCTCTCTTATCACATACTTATTTGTTAAGTCTTCTCGGAAACTCTCCACGTTAAGCCAATTCTCCATCTGGTGAGAAGTGACATATATGAGCGTATGATCATCCTCGTCGTCGATTTGGCCCCAGGATGCAGAACACAACTCGCTTGATGCTGTCAAAATATCGAACGGCTTATTAGGAAGAGGTGTCAACACCCCAACAGCGGCACCATAATGTTCATTGAAGTTGATTTGTTCGCTGATTCCAGATGCTTCCACTCCCATCCAAATATACTCTCCGTAGCCCTCGGGTTTTGCCGTCTGAAAACGCACATCTATGATCTCGTATATCTGTAAATTGAGAGAGAGCATTATGCCTGACAAGTGTTTGGGCTTGTTGATTGCAATGATAGTGGTGTCGAGTATGTCTTCCACTTTATCACCAAATACCCTGGACGTTTCCAGACTACTCTGTCTCCTGTGTAAGTGGAAGTACCGGGAATCGTCCTTGGAGGGCATGATGTAGTCTTTGACGAGTGCGTTGATCTCGTCGAATCCAGGCAATATTTTCCGTCCCTGTATTTTGAAATGAGCAGGCTTCAAGAAGAACAAGTGTCCGAACTTCTGGTAGTCCTTCTTTCGGGTGATGAACTTGACTATGTCATCTTCCAATGGCACTGCATGGTGGTTCAACATGACCACGTCTTCAAAAGAGTTGAATAAAAGTGCCAAACTCAACACAAATGTGGGAGAATTGAAGTCGAATCCCTTGGCTATTAATGGGTGCTGGTAAGTATTTGTCACGTCAGACATGTCCACGAACCAAATGTCTTGTTTGGGGAAATCCCTTGGGGTGGAAAACTTACGTGAGCTACCAGTAAGAGTCTTATACTCGTAAAATGCTTCTGGTAACAGCCCGATTTCTGTACGAGCCAGCGAGATCAAGCGCTTGATGTCGTTATCGTTCAAAGATCTCTTCATGTACATGATCTGGATGGGCATTTTGTTCTTCAAAACCCGGAGCACTTTGATGATTCGAACGATATTCGACACTTGTTCCTCTTTGGAAAACCCGGGAAGAATAGGGATGACAATCCCCTTCCCGTTACTGATGGCCTTCCAGTGGTTGAGAGACGACTTTGGTTTAGCACTTTCATCGAACTTGGCGGAATTGACATTGGAAGCGTCGATTATGGGCACATGTCCCAAGGGAAGATACTTCTTCTTCCAGTCCATGAACGAAGGAACTTTATGTGCAGCGAGCCATGGGAATAGACGCCTCTCAAAATTTGCAGCTATGGTGTCTTGTTCCTCTGTTTTCACGGGATTTGAAAGAAAACACTTGCCGAATACTCTCATGTGGTTAAACTCAGATATCGTGCGGGCTTCAAACTCTGCCAACTCGTCCACCTGGGAGTAGAACTCCTCGTCGAGCTCGTCGAGAGCCTGTTGGGTGACCGCCTGCCTCAGTTTCCTGAGCTTCAATTTGAGGTCTCTTTTGGCGTTTCTGATCCATGTCTTCTTTCTATATAAGTTTTTATTGAAGTTGTAGCTTTGGATCAACTCCATATCTATAATGTCCGGTCCAGGTTCTCCTGGATATAGCTGTGAGAGCTTGTCGAAGTACTGTGTGCACAAGTCGACATTTGCTTCTGGGAGCTGCTGTTCAAAAGTCTCGTAAATGGGATTGACGTACGACTGCCTTCTTTTTAATAGGCTCACTTCCTCAGGTGAAGATTGGTTCTGGACCTTGGACTGGTGGCTGGAGGAGAAAATCTGGATCCATAGTATCACAAGAACCGTCGAGAGCACCAACACTCGTTTCTGTTTGAACAACCCATTGACTAGGACGTACCTTAGTTGTTGTGCTAACATTGGCGATTTCGCATAAAGCGCCAAATCGAGAAAGAGGTCGAGCGACAATTTCACCTAACAATGGAATGAGAAATGTGAATAGAATGAGAAATGTGAATAATGAGAAATGTGAATAATGAGAAGTGAGAATGGAATGAGAAGATTGAGAGTGAACGAGAGAATACACCAGAAGGGAATGAACAAAAGGATGAACAAAGAGGTGGGAATAGGCAAGGCTGAACGGGATGAACATAGTTGCAGAACGGAGTAGGCGTATCGTTGGCGTCTATGAACAGGCCTTGCGAGGTTCTTGAACACTTTTCTAGAACTCACTGATTGTGCGCGGAGTTATCAGGAGATCCAACGTACAAGCCCTTTTGGTCAGACAATACGTGCTAATCCCTCGCAAGTCCAATACCCGAGTTTCGGCCGAGTGGGTCCACTAGCTGGTTTTTGTGTCAGTATATGAGCGCGTGCTTCAGCGGTTGTTATATGTATTCATTATCGTAACTAGTCCTCTATTTTGGCCCTGCCAAACACCTGGTCCAATTCGTTGGCACTGGCACCAGCGTCCGCAGTACCACTCGCACTAGCGTCGTTGCCAGTGTTAGCGCCACCACCCGTGCCCGTGCTAGTACCACCACCCGTGCCAGCGCGCGCACCAGCCACACTGGGCGTGATAACAGAATCAAGCCCCGGAGCTATCTTGATCTTTTGTTTCGTCACCCATTCCTGGTACTCCTCTACGCTGTCGAACGCATGGTCATCGAACTGGGCTTTCAATTGCTCGTTTTTTTGAATCCATTCTTCAAGGTCTTGTTTGGTGAGACTCATTTTAGGAGGTTTGGTGGATCCTAGAGTTGGAATCAATCTGGAGTAATTGGCATTCAACGTCACCGGTTTTGGTGGCTGAAAAGCAGGATTTCGTACCAACGGCACTTGCTTCAAAAGAGTGTCGGCTATTGGTTAGTGTGGCTCGCTATGTGCCTGGTTTACATACGTTTATCGGTGTCGTTCATGGTGCGTGAAGAATGCAAATGAATAGCGAAATTGAGACGAGACTGAGAATAAGAATAGAATGAGAATGAGAATAGAATGAGAATAGAATGAGAATAGAATGAGAATAGAATGAGAATAGAATGATAGTCACAGGAATAGTTTCGGCACGACACCACACCTGCAGTCAGTGGACTCATCAATGAACCCTAACAGTCACTGACGGGCACTTACACCCTAACGGCAAATACCACAAAGAACACTAAGAACTCACACTCAACAGGCCCTCAATACCTAATGTTCATCTATATTACATTATATACACCCCCTATTCCTTATAATGACGAATAAGAATATATGCGTTTTCTTGCTTCAAGTTCGACAACGACCTATAACCACCTTCTAAGCACATTAATAACCCTCCAAATGATATATATACGGTCATTTTATCGGTGGTAGAGCTTTCTTCGAATTTGTAAACGGTTCCGTACATCACGTAGTCGTAATCATCGGCCAACGATCTATCAGAAGGCTTGGGAGGTCTCCAGGAACCATTGGATGTCAACATGCTGGATTCATTACCTAATGAAGAAGCCAAGGCAATGGTCAACGAATCGTTATCGTTGACAGGAAAGAGTTCACTATTGATATCCAAGGTGATCTTAATGTCTTGCGAGGTGGATGATTGACCTGTTATTCTGGACACCTTGTTGTATCTGGCGGAGTCTACCGACTCCACGTTGAACATGTCTTCGAATAAAATGGTACTAGACATGGTGAAGGTGTGAGAAGAGATGAAAATTTTCGCGCTATTACTTGAGGATGTAGGAACAATCGCGATTGCAAGAGGTGCTTGTACAAAGAAGATGATGGAAGTGGACGATAGGGGCATGCAGATGGGGCTACGAGACTGGGTACACGTCTTGGACTGGAAGAATCTGGATTGTGTAGTGTCACCCTGTGGTGTCACCGGGTGGTGTGGTAGTGCCTTGGTACCGTTTAGTGTCGTGCCTGGACCAACCAGAGAGCCAGGCAGAAATGCCATGGAAGTAATATGGTGATATTTTCATGGTAGCAATCGCATGGCCCTAAACACAGAAAAGAAAGACACAACTTCAAGCACCCGTCACGTTCCCACGTCAGCGTCACGGGACAAATTATCTCACCTTAATTCTTTCTTGTAATACAATCTATTTTTGTTTAGGCTGCGAACTCAATTCCCCAATTCAGTAAAACCCAAATACTCGTTTTCTGATTAAACAATTATACTTCTTCTATGAACACAGATACAAAGACCCAGGGTAGTGTTCCCAAGAGTGCCCAATGGCTCAGGTGGGCTGTTGTAGCTACTGTTGTGGTGTGGGTCTTGGTGCAAGTTGGTTTCAGAACAAACGACAATGTTTCCAGCTTGGTAACTACAATTGAGAACTTGAACCATGATGAGTTTGCAAAGCTCCAGGAAGCCTTACGGGGTGTAATGGGCGAGAAGGTAGACGGAGAAGAAGTTTTTGAGTTGCATAGAAGAGAGTCGGAAGACGATAAGAGTTCCGATGAAAAGAGCTCAGACGATAAAGATAAGAGCTCGAACGATAAAGACAAAGATTCAGACTCAAAGGACTCAGACTCAAAGGACTCAGACTCAAAGGACTCGAAGAAGTCAGAATCGAAAGACTCGGACTCGGACTCCAAAAAGAAATCCAAAAAGAAGTCCAAATCGTCGTCTCTCTTGGACATGACTATCATCAGAGTTGCCATTGCTTTTGGAGCCATTCTCATTATCAACTTAGCAGTCATAGCAGTCCACCATCTCTACCAAAGACTCAGCAGTTCCGAGAAATCGTACCGTACCGTGGAACACGTTCTTTCTCCATATTGATAGCATGATATAATGAAATACATACCAATTTTGTTCTTGAGTGCACGGATGTGATATTTTTAGTGTGTTGCTGTTGCATTAGACCCTACTGGCTTAGTACAGATCCTCTCGCACCGTCCCAGCCTCGCACCGCCTAGCCTCGCACCGCCTAGCCTCACACTGTCCCAGCCCCGTCCCAGCCTTACACCGTCCCAGCCTTACACCTTACACTCCCAGCCTTACACCTTACACTCCCAGCGCACCACCTCGCGGTGTCCCAGCCTCACACTCCAAGCCTCACACCACCTCGCGGTGTCCCGGCACCCCAGTCGCGCTCGGCATTTACCGTCTACGCTCCATCGCTTTTGCAGTTGCTCCAGGATTTCTCCGGCTGGTTAACAATTTCTCCATTTTTCATCACTTGTCGATGACTTCCTCCAAACAAATCCCTAGTAAGGGAAGAAGAGCAGCTCAAATTCTTTGCTCCATTGCCTGGTGCTTGGTGGCTGCCGGTCCTGTATTTGGCTTTGCTGCTTTGAAACCAATTTTGATAAATGAAGGTATTTATTCTGAACTCTGTGACGTTCACTCAATTTCCTTGGAAATTTGCACACGACAAGATCTTTCGTTAAACTTCTTATTCACAGTGGCCTGTATGGTCACCAACATCAGTGCGTTGCCTGTGGGATCCATTCTCGATAGTTATGGTCCTCAAGTTACCGGAATTATAGGGTCTGCCATCATTTTTGTGGGGAGCATCTTTTTGAAGTTGGGCCACCAAATCACATTTGTGGACCCCTACCTCGTGGGATACACGCTTCTTGCGTTGGGAGGACCGTTTGTGTTCATTTCTTGTTTCCAATTGGCCAACAGTTTCCCAAAAAACTCGGGTCTAGTATTGGCTCTTTTGACGGGAGCCTTTGACTCTTCATCGGCGTTGTTTTTGGTGTACAGACTCATCTACACGAACGTCAAACAGGTAAGTTTAGACTCTTTCTTCACCTACTACTTGGTGGTGCCGTTGTTCATCTTGTTGTGCCAGGTTTTCGTGATGCCCAAACACAGTTATAAAACCGTTGGTACTTTGGCCAAAATCGCCGAAACTGCCATCGACGAAACCGGAAAACCCTTGGACTCGGACTTGCTTTTGCCTGCAGACAGAGACGATAATGAGGTTGCCATTGAGCCTGTTTCACAGCCCACAATCTCGGAAACCACCACCTTATTGATGAGAAGTGCGTCTTCCAACAGAAGAGATTCCACTTATTCAAGGCTCAGTGTGGCGTCCAGGAACTCCATCAAGTCGGTTTACGAGCAAGAGGCCGAAGATAAGTTGGTCAATAGCACCGGGGGCATTTTTGGAATCATGTATGGATACACCATTTCCGAGCAATTGAAGTCGTGGTGGTTCATCTTGATGGCGCTTTTCACCACCATCCAGATGCTCAGAATCAACTACTTCGTGGCCACAATCAAGTCTCAGGAGGAGTACTTGTATCAAGACGTCCAGTTGGCCACTCAAATCAATCATTTCTTTGATATTGCCTTGCCTGTGGGAGGATTATTGTCCATTCCCTTCATCGGTTTGCTTTTGGACAACTTGACTACTTTGAGTGTGTTGATCATCTTGACCACAGTGTCTGTTGTCATTGGGATCTTGGGGATCGTTTCGTGGTTGCCCGGTACGTATTTGGGAATCATGTTACTCGTGCTCTACAGACCTTTTTACTACACAGCAGTGTCGGACTTTTGTGCCAAGGTGTTTGGCTTTGAGACCTTTGGAACCATTTACGGCTCCATCATCTGCTTCTCGGGAATCTGTAACATCCTCCAGCAAATCATGGATAGGGCTACTCACCAGTATTTCAACATGAACCCAATTCCTATCAACGCCATCTTGACCATATTGACGGTGGTGTTAGGGTCTATTTTGATTTACTTTGTCAAGTCCCAGGAAAAGACATTGAGAAGACGCAGTTTAGAGATGGAAGCTCTGGACGCTTCTGTAAGAGGAATTCCTCACTGAGAAATAGTAATAAAAGTAATATCCTGAAAGGAGTAATGAGACGTCTGGTACTCGCGTGATGATCCTATGTGTTTGAATTCTGAGCTAGCCATCGGCAAGCTAGTAGGTGCATGCGCAGCTATACACCATTCAAATTTCGTAGGTGTTTAGTTTCTGGTCAGACACAAAATCACCATTTAGTTGAATTACTGCAAATTTCGCAATTTTAGATAAAAAGACCAGAGACTAGCGACACCATACATCTTGACGAACGTCCTTGCAATATGAACTGCGCATGTCACCTGAACTCCAGCCTGAACGTTCAAACGCTTCTGCCTCCACTATATCTGAAACACTACACTTCCCTTATTTTTCGTCATTTATTCATTAGATCACTCGTATATCTACTGACTCTATCTTCTTTGAGAACTCTTGCGGCCAGAACCCAAGCTCGCGTCCAATCCAATCAACGGAGGAACCGTTTGCACCGTTACGCTGGACCCTGTTTGCACCACATTATTTGTAAACACACTGGGAACTAAACCAGAGTCTTCAGGTACACACACATTCAGATTCAGGGTTTCATATTGAGTTTCTTCTTTCACAGGAAAATTCGCCAACAAATCCCCCATCACTTCTTCTTCTTATCTGCAGACTTGTCTTTCTCCAACTCCCTTCTAGATCCTTTTAAAAGTTCAAGATGCCCAACTCTACTACTGACCAACTTTTCAGTATTCACAATCAACTTAGAGTGATGAGTCTTTGCTAACTTGGAAGTGAGGTCACCTTTTTTGGACTTGTATACCTTGGGTGCAGCCTTCTTGGGGTTAATCAGCTTCTTGGTTATTCTTGCAGGTGCTTTTGACTTAAGCTTCAAATTCCCCTGTGCCATTCCAGTATTTTAGTTCTCACTGTCACTCTCATCGCGCATTCACTTTGGCATTCACTTGAGACAAATCGAGGCGCACACGACCCCACCGAGTCTGGGTGCGATGACTCTGATTAATTAAGTGAGATGAACTCACATCACCTCTCATCTTTAAATGTCAAGTCAGTTTCTTGTTTTACCAGGACCAAAAGCGTTATCCGACTTTAGGATCCAGGCCCTTACCAAGGAAATCCAACTCAAGTTGGGTGACTCTTTGACTATAAAAAATGTCGCTACTTCTTATACCCACTACGTGAGTTTGAAGAGTGATCTTTCGGACTTACAATTGGATCTTTTGTCAACTCTTTTGAGTTACGATACTCCTGTTGATACTGCTGACTCCTTCAACAAGAAGTTGGTTCTGTTATCACAAATTGTTTCTGGGGACGTGGCTGCAACTCTTGGTGCAAATCAATATCTCATCAGAGTATTACCCAGAAGCGGAACTATTTCTCCGTGGTCTTCCAAAGCCACCGATATCGCCATTACCAGTGGATTATCTGAATTTGTCGAGAGAATTGAACGTGGGTTGACTCTTCTTATCGAGGTGGAATCTGCCACTGACTTGAAAAACGTGTTCGCTTCTGGTGACGTCTTAACCAGCGTATACGATAGAATGACCCAGTCCTTGTACATCAACGACCACATTCCTCAATTCAACGACTTGTTTGAGCACCACACACCAAAGCCTTTGGTGCACGTGGATTTGTTGGCCGGTCCTGAAAATTTGATCAAGGCCAATAAGGACTTGGGGTTGGCTTTGGACCAAGGCGAAATCGACTACTTGGTCAATGCGTTCACCAAAGTCATTGGAAGAAACCCCACCGACGTGGAGTTGTTCATGTTTGCCCAGGTGAACTCTGAACACTGTAGACACAAGATCTTCAATGCTGATTGGACCATCGATAACGTCAAGAAAGACTTATCTTTGTTCAAAATGATCAGAAACACCCACAACAAAAACCCTCAGTTCACCGTCAGTGCATACTCAGATAACTCTGCTGTGTTTGAAGGGCCCGAGGGATACGTTTTTGCACCTGATTTCGAGTCCAAGCAGTGGAAGTCTATCAAAGAAAAGGTCAACACTTTGGTCAAGGTTGAAACCCACAACCATCCCACGGCCGTTTCTCCATTCCCCGGTGCGTCCACCGGTTCCGGAGGTGAGATCAGAGACGAGGCTGCCACCGGAAGAGGATCCAAATCCAAAGCTGGATTGAGTGGATTCTCTGTCAGTGACTTGAATATTCCATCTTTACCTCAACCTTGGGAAAGAGATATCGGCAAACCCAACCACATTGCTTCTTCTCTTGACATCATGATCGAGGCTCCTCTTGGTTCCGCTGCCTTCAACAACGAATTCGGTAGACCAGCCATCAATGGTTACTTCAGAACTTTGACCACCGAAGTTCCCAACAGCGAAGGAAAAACTGAGATTAGAGGGTTCCACAAACCCATCATGTTGGCTGGTGGTATGGGAAGCATCAGACCGGAGTTGTCTCTTAAAGACACAAAGATCACTCCAGGATCCAAGATCATTGTTTTGGGAGGTCAATCCATGTTGATTGGATTGGGAGGAGGTGCTGCTTCCTCTATTTCTTCTGGTGAAGGATCTGCGGACTTGGACTTTGCCTCTGTCCAAAGAGGAAACCCCGAGTTACAACGTAGAGCCCAGGAAGTCATCAGCGTGTGTGCCAGTTTAGGAAAACAAGGTAACCCCATTCAATCCATCCACGACGTTGGTGCTGGTGGATTGAGTAACGCCTTACCTGAATTGGTTCACGATAACGACTTGGGTGCCCGGTTCGAGTTGAGATCCATCCTTAGTTTGGAGCCAGGAATGTCTCCTATGGAAATCTGGTGTAATGAATCCCAAGAGAGATTCGTTTTGGGAGTTGCACCCGAGGACTTGAAGATGTTCAGTGAGATTTGTGAAAGAGAAAGATGTCCTTTCGCCGTGGTAGGAGAAGCCACCGAAGAACAAAGATTGATCTTGACGGACTCATTATTAAACTCAACCCCAATTGATTTGGAAATGTCTGTTTTATTCGGTAAACCTCCAAAGATGTCCAGAGTTGCAGTCACCCAAGACTTGAAGGTGCCAGAATTCAAGTTGGACGGTCTCGACATCGACGAGTCGGTTTCCAGAGTCTTGCAATTACCTGCCGTTGGATCCAAGAGTTTCTTGGTCACTATTGGTGACAGATTCATCACCGGTTTGGTAGACAGAGACCAAATGGTTGGTCCTTGGCAAGTCCCAGTGGCAGACGTTGGTGTGACCAACACTTCTTTGGGAGATGAAATCCTCATCACCGGTGAAGCCATGGCCATGGGTGAAAAACCAACCTTGGCCTTGGTTTCTGCTGAAGCTTCCGCCAAAATGTGTGTTGCTGAATCCTTATTGAACATATTTGCTGCTGATATTCCTTCTTTAGACAGAGTCAAGTTATCTGCAAATTGGATGTCTGCTGCTTCCCACCCTGGTGAAGGTGCCAAGTTATATGAAGCCGTCCAAGCTATTGGTCTCGACTTGTGTCCTGACTTGGGCATTGCTATTCCCGTGGGTAAGGATTCCATGTCCATGAAAATGAAATGGGACGATAAAGAAGTCACGGCTCCATTGGCATTAACCGTCACCTCCTTCTCCACTGTGGATAACACTTCAAACACTTGGACCCCATTATTGGAGAACAAGGAAGACACCGTGTTGGTGTTGGTAGACTTGGCTGCTGGTGTTGAAAAAGCTTTGGGTGGTTCTGCTTTGGCTCAAGTATACAAACAAGTGGGCAACAAAGTGCCAACTGTTCACTCCAATAAGGATTTGAAGAGCTTCTTGGAATCTTTGGTTGTGTTGCACAAGAATTTCGACGTGTTAGCATACCACGATAGATCCGAAGGTGGTTTGTTCACCACCGTTGCTGAAATGGCTTTCGCAAGCAGATCAGGTGTGGAATTGAACTTGAAAGGAGAGAACGCCTTGGTCGAATTATTCAACGAAGAGTTGGGTGCTGTGTTCCAAATCAGAGAGCTGAAGTTGGACGAATTTGTCAAAGTCTTTGAAACCAACGGACTCCCATCTTCATACATCTCTGTTATTGGTAAACCTACCAAGGACCACAAGATCACTGTGAACTTCAACGGACAAACTGTCTATGAAAACACCAGAAGTCAATTGCAACAATTATGGGCCAAGACCTCGTACCACATTCAATCTTTGAGAGACAATCCCGAATCTTCCAAGCAAGAATTCGAAGCCATCAGTGATGACAAAGATCCAGGTATTTCGTTCCAATTATCTTATAGAGTCAATGATGATTTGGGAGTCAGTCAACTTAAAACCAAACCAAAGGTGGCCATTTTGAGAGAACAAGGTGTCAACTCACAAGCTGAAATGAGTTGGTCTTTCCAACAAGCCGGATTTGACACTTATGATGTTCACATGACTGACATTTTGTCCGGCAAGGTTTCCTTGAAAGATTTCACCGGTTTTGCTGCCTGTGGTGGATTCTCATATGGTGATGTGTTGGGAGCAGGTGCTGGATGGGCCAAATCCATTTTGTTCCACGAAAAAGCCAGAAAAGAATTCGAGGATTTCTTCAAAAGAGACGACACTTTTGCGTTCGGTGCATGTAATGGATGTCAATTTTTGAGCAGAATCCAAGAATTGATTCCAGGAACTGAAAACTGGCCTACTTTCGAAAGAAACGCCAGTGAACAATACGAAGCTCGTTTCGTCATGGTTGAGGTTCCTGCTGGACAAACCAACTCCATATTCTTAAACGGTATGGAAACTTCCAAGTTACCAATTGCTGTTGCACACGGAGAAGGAAGAGCTTCCTTCGAAACTCAACAGAGGCAAGAGAAGTTCGTGGCCGACAAGAAAGATGTCATCAGATACGTTGACAACTATGGAAACCCAACCCAGACATACCCATTCAATCCTAACGGATCTCCAAATGGTATTGCGGGTATCACTTCAGCCAACGGAAGAGTTTTAGCAATGATGCCTCATCCAGAGAGAGTCACCAGAAAGGAGGCAAACTCTTACTACCCTAAAGACCAAGCTGCCGAATGGGAAGGATACGGTCCTTGGATTAGATTATTTAGAAATGCCAGACAATGGGTTGGCGATAAGTTTTAGTTACGTTAATTAAATGCATGTTGAAAAGGTTATTTGGGTTTGCACCTGGCTCAAGGTCATGGACTGTGTGGTGAAGGGTTGCTGAGTGTTATCGAGGGAGGGATAATTCAAAGAACACTATGAAAGGGTCCAAGCAGTCTGACTCACGTGACCTTCAGCTCCCAGTTTTGTGTAACCTTTTCTAGAGGTCCAACACTGCAAACAAATTGTGCGCGCGCACGACTGAAAATTTTTTTCTCACATACATATTTCAATCGAGTGAAAATTTTTTTTCATCTAACTAACAAAATGGTTTCTGCAATCTTATCTAAAAAGAGAAAATTAGTGGCTGATGGTGTTTTCTACGCCGAATTAAACGAATTCTTCACCAGAGAATTGGCTGAACAAGGTTACGCTGGTGTTGAAGTCAGAAGAATTCCATCCAAGTTGGAAATTATCGTCAAAGCTTCCAACCCTCAAGGTGTTTTGGGAGAAAACGGTAGAAGAATCCACGAATTAACCTCTTTGATCACCAAGAGATTCAAGCCAAAGGAAGCTGTTGTCATCTACGCTGAAAGAGTCGAAGTCAGAGGTTTGTCTGCTGCTGTCCAAGCTGAAGGTTTGAAATCCAAATTATTGTCTGGTTTACCATTCAGAAGAGCTGCTTACGGTGTCTTGAGATTCGCCATGGGTAACGGTGCTAAGGGTGTTGAAGTTGTCATCTCCGGTAAATTGAGAGGTGCTAGAGCTAAGGCCCAAAAATACGCTGATGGTTTCATGATCCACTCTGGTCAACCAACCAAGGACTTCATTGATGTTGCTATCAGACACGTCTTGATGAGACAAGGTGTTTTGGGTATCAAGGTCAAGATCATGAAGGACCCAGCCACCAACAAATTCGGTCCAAAGGCTTTGCCTGATGCTGTTGTTGTTGCTGAAGCTAAAGACGACGAAGAAGTTATTCCTGCTCCAACTGTCAAATCTTACAGACAAGTTGCTGAAGAAGAAGTTGCTGCTTAAATTCATTGACTGTATATTTTCATTAATAAACATCCATTCAATAATTTCTTATTGATAATGTTCCTTGTTTTAGTAGAAGCCAGAAGTCTTCCAATCCACTTAGATCAAGTGCTCGAGTGATGTCTACCCCCAGATGTTCATAATGAAGGTATTTCTGCATCATTTTCAATGAGATTCTCACACAGGTATCTTCTGTTAAAGAGTATGGAAGCCCATAGCCTGTAAATTCCTGTCTGTTAAGGTATGGAATGATTTCTCGATAGGTCATTTCAGTTTTCCAAGCTCGGTAGTACTTTGGAACCAACTTGTGATCGAACAACGATTGCATTTCGATCAATGACGCTATCTCAAGCACCTTGGTGAAGAGCTTTCTATTGCTTTGGTCTTCCTGAGTGTGCTTAACTCTGATCAATATTGACAAATTCACCGTTAGGAGTTTTTCAATCAAGAATAGGTACTCAGGGATCAATATCATGTTCAACTTCAAATTGGGATCTGTCACCAGTGGAATAATCTCATTCAAAATCGAGTTCATCAAAAGCTCAAAATACTCAGTTGCATATGAGACCTTGCCTAGATTAACAAATGCAAGGTACATGTGAAAGTAAACCGACAATTTGCACGACATGACTGCAAGTGAGCATTTGTGATGATATATTTCTTGAGCAGGATTATCTTTGTGGGCAAGTATGTCTTCAATCTCTTTGAAAAGAGCTGCCAAATTTTCTTTATTATCATAAATGTTGGAAGTTCGAAGGCACCTCTTCAATTCCACCACAAAATATACAAACGGAGGAGCGTCATCGTATGGTAATTCTGTCATTGGAGGTTTTTCCATTTTATAATTATCGTAAAAGCACTTTTCGTCATAATGAACACACATCAAACTATTCATTTCATAAAGCAAATTTCTCATCTTAGACAGTGACTGTAAACCCAGATCGAGTGTCAGCTGAATTAAACCATTTGAAAGTTTGGAAATTTCAGATGACGGATAGTAGTCAGTGGAAACGTGTCTGTAGAAAAGAAGAAGAGTTCCCAATTGGATTACGGGGTAGCTCATGCTGGGAAGTTTGAAGGTGTTTAAGCACATCTGAGCGGCTGTAATAAGCTCTCTTGAATTCTTGATTTCTGGATGGTCGGTGCTCAATGAGGATATCAGAATGATCACAAGTAACATTGCAAGGTGAAGGAGATCATCGTTGGTTTTGACATTCAAACCATCAATTTGTGAATAATCTTTAGGATTTAGCTTGAAAATATGGTGGATTTTGCTTCGGAAATCAGCTCTTTCTATAACGGGCACAAATATTTGGATAGATGAGAAAAAAACCGATACTAGGGACCCTATAACTCTCATGTCAGGAAGCTGGGCCAAAATTTCCTCTGTGAATTTGGTAGTCGACACCACCTGTTCTTTTACCACCGAGACTATTCCATTTTCGTGTTGATGGTGGAAGTCTAAGAATAGGTCAAGGTCTTTGAATTCATTGAGTCTGCTCTTATTGAACACTTCTGTTCGAGCAGCATTCAGACTAAACTCCTTGACAAACTCCAGAAGTCCGAGGTCGTTTTTGTGAATATTCAAAACTGAGAATGCAATCATGGGGAACAAGTCGAAGTTAAATCTTCCTTTGTTCATGTCACTGAAATAGTCACCTAAGGAGTAATTCTTGTACTGTTGAGGCCTGAGTTCTTGAATAAAATCCGAATCGAGTACCGGTGTGACATAATCGGCAGCACTTAGTTCGTAGTCGTTTGGAGTGAGGTACTCCTTGAAAGTGCCTAGGTTCACGTCATCGAAAAACTCCCCGAGAGAGTATTTCCTGTAGTTGTCATCACGCGGCAGCGTCCCGTCTACAATCCTGGATTGGGAAATCGTGGCAAATGCGTCCAAAGTATTAACAAATCCGGCTGAGCCAGGTATGCCCAAAGTTGATACAGATTCGTACTTTACAAAATCTGGAATGTTTTTGAGTGGCTGAATCGAGGCCGGTGGGTTTCCATCGACTGAGTACGCAGTGTAAGTACTTGAAGGAGATACTTTAGCGTCACCAGCAGCGATGGGAGCTGCGATATGTGTTGTATCAGAAGTCACAGGAGTGGCAACAGAAGCAACGACAGGAGCATTTGTCACAGGGTCGCTAGATGGGGGTATAGAAGAAATGTTACTTGTGGTGAGGCTGCTATCCATATCCGGAGCTGCTTTTTGCTTATCCAACAAGTTCTCGATCATATCCAAGTGCTTCAAAACAGTATCGATGATGTTTTCGGTCTCATTTTGTGGTAGTTTTTTTGATATCTTAAGCAACCTGGAATTCAAGTGTGAAATTTGACCGAGAAGTACCTCTTCTCCTTCAGGACAATACTCACAGGTGGGGTTTTCGAGTCTTACACAGCTAGAACACGGACTACCCTTATCACATCTGATCTTTCTTTTCCGGCAAAAGTTGCAAACATTGATGGGTCTCTTTCTTTTACTCTTAAGAGACATCAAGGCTTATACTATATGGGGAAGCTGAGTGCGAGTTATCACATCATATCACAGAGGGTGCTGGCCGTGCGCGGTACGAGTCCGTTGGGCCGGTGCGGGACACTGGTGCGAGACACTGGTGCGAGAGACACTAGTGCGAAACGAAAAAGTACCCTCGACCTGACATGTATAAGCTTCACATTAGTAATCATATCACATGATCACGGGAAATAGTCTTTGAAGATTTCATCCAAATACACGTTGGGGTTATCTTCGCCAAGTGGACTGAACCGGGAAAGGTCACTCTGCACGTATGCATTCAAGCCAGCACTGGATTCGGCTGCTGGAGTATCATAATGAGTGCCGTCTTCGGGGTTAAATAAATCTGGAAACGGAGTGTTCTCGCCCTCTTTCTTTCGTAGACTCTTAATGAGTAGCCACACCGAGTCGGTGTTTTCTGGTGTCTGGGTCACTAGTTCTCTCAGGTACGAGGACTTGGAGTGCTCAATGGTACTATTCACCATTCGAATAAGTCCCGATAGTCTGTGTTGGGTGAATCCAAACCTATCTGAGGTCTTGAGATCACTATAAGTACTTGCAAAGTCTGGGTTTTGAACTTCTGTGAGTAGCAAAGCGATGATCTTGGCGTTTTTCCACGGAGAGTAGTACCTGTTTCCCATGACCTTGATGAAGTTTAGATTAGTGTCGATGGTTCGTATGAGTAGACTTTCAAGTAAAAGGAGATCAGACACCAAATCAGGCAGATCGCCTGCCCCACCACCAAGAACCAACTTGACCTTCACCAAGAGCGAGATGTTGATCAAAGTACCAACGTACATGAGGTTATATAGTGAAGGGTTTATGATCAATTCACAGACATTCTCTTCCTCCTCACTGCTCACATACTTCTCTAACGAATTATAGATTTCGTTGTGGAACACAAGACACTTATTCAAGTAGAAGAACCCCATCTCGTCGTCCCCGTGTCTATAAGCACAATTCGAAAACTGGAAGTTGAGTGTCATGATAGCTCCACTGGTTTGACAAAGATACTTGGCTCCATAAGTTCTATAGTAGTATTTGGAGTATTGCCATGATTCTTCGTCGGGAAGTGCTACTCTTTGTGTTTCTGAGCGTGCCTCTCGGAACACTCCGAAAGATTCGTCAGCCTTTCTGCTCATATCATCGATGGAATGTTCACGACGAGTATCACCAAGAGCTTCAAACACTTCTATGAGAGTTGGGAAATGGTCGGGGAAATTCATAAGCTGGGATGCAATGATTCTGTCTAGTTTCTCGTCTTTAACGTTAGAATTGGTTCCATCAATATACGGTGGTTTCACGTCGATAGAAAAATTCGTTACCACAGATGGATCACCCGAGGAAAGAGAAGTGGAAACGTCTAGGGAATAAACCACGTACCATATTTTCCGGGAGAGGTTGTTGATTCTCTCATTGGTGGCTCCCGTGTAAGAACTGGAAGGCTCTCGATGAAGTCCCAAGGAGTATGCCATTTGCACCAATATGGCCGAGTGAACCTGAGGCTCACTGGACCCAATGTCATCTCCGTACTCAGGTCCATATAGCCTGTAGTATCTCACGAATATCGCTAGTTGGAGAATCACGATATTGGAAGATCCCAATAGATTGAATAGATTAAGGCACCGGTGTGCGATGTGAATCACATCCAAGCTCACAGGGTTCTCGAGGAGATATCTTGTTTGAACGGCCTTGGGTTCCGTGGACGTGTTCTTTAAGTTGTGCTTGTTGATATTGTGAAAATTGGAGAACAACGAGAGGTAGGTGAGTCTGAGAATCACCAAGAGAATACCCAAATACGCAAAGTCCAACTTCTTGTCCACGTTAATTGTACCGACCAAGTCTTCCTTTGTGGACCTGGGTCCCAATAGCCGCTCTATGTTCTCTTCGAATTCATATTGATCCAATATGGCAAAAAATGGATATAATCTAGAGAAATACATGTCGAGTAATGTCCATATGACTTTCTTATTCGGCAAAAGCAACGTCACCTCCGTGAGGAGCTCGCTTTTGTTGACCACGTCACCATCGAAGAACATGAGTCCCAAGTGTTTTGCCTTTTCATTCCATTCACTTTTCATGTTTTTTACATTATTAACTTGCTGATTGGATTTGAGAGAATCTAGAGCGTCGTATGTGAACAATGTCTTCCATTTCTCCCTGCCCAAAGTGTTATTGAAAGACATAAACACTCGGCGAAGAACGGGGTCCAACTTGATGACCGATTCCGGACTCAAGGGCCCAATATGTGGCTTATCAGGATCATCTATGGCCCGAATATCGTCGTAAACCTGCGACAACTTAATCGGTTTTTTGGTTCTTCCAAGCACCACGTTATCGTCGTTGATGAGATTCGAAACGCTCACCCGTGACTGATCGGTGTTCGACTCTGTGCTTTCAGTGGGACTAAAATTGGCTTTTGAGTTTTCTAGCGACTGTAATTTTGCTTTCAACTTGTACAAAAGCTGGAGTTTGGAGTCCTGGTTAGGTTCGTCGGCTAAGGTATAGACCAGAGGTGGCTGGTGACGGTGGTCATATGAACAATCTTCATTGTGGTATTTAATACAAGTTGAACAGGGCCGTTTCTTGTCACACCGAACTTTTCTGAGTCGGCAGAAATTGCACACAGACGTTGGACGTGTACGTTTAATCGTCATGGAAGCTTTGTGGATGCGAGTCGCGTCCAATTGGTGTCTCAGGTGAGGTTTGTATCTGTTTAACTACGTGGGTTCGAGACTGCACCCCACAAATTGGGATGATAATTCGCGCTCAAATCACGTGCACGAGATTCGAACTTAAACCTTAACGTAAATGCTAGCGTAAATGTAAACGTAGATGTTAACGTGAATACTCATGTAAATGTAGATGTAAAACATTCATTATCATTACAAATAAGCTATATACAAGCGGGTTATACGTGGTACTGGAGCTTTTCAATGGACAAAACGTGGAGCCAGATGGTGTCTCCTTCATTAAGATTCAAATCTCTAAGAGTCTTACTGAACTCGAGATTACTCATGGCATCATCAATGATCTTATTTGAGCCTTGGACATTTAAACGGCTATCAACGGTTTTATTCTTCAAAATCTCCAGGTATATTGCGGTGTTCAACTTGAGCATTCTCCAAGAGTAGAAATACCTATTGGAGAGAATCGCAAAGTATCCAAACATCACATTGATTCCGGTTTTGATTGCTTCCTTATAAACTCCAGTAGTTTTCGTGAGAAGGAAAAGATGAATGCAAACTATTCTGTTAATTAGTCCCTCTAGGGGCGGCACGAAAAGAATTCTGCTCAAGCTTTCTTGATAAAAGGGTTCTGACGGTTTGTCCAATTCATGTAACACCTCGTTGAGTAGTGGAAGTATTTCTTGATAGATGCTTATTATGAGCTGTTCCGTCATCCTGGTGTATCTCTGTACTTTTCCTTCTCTAAGGAATTTGGATATGAGCTTCAATCTTATGGGAAGGAGGAACATATTCCCAAGGAAAAAGAATCTGAGTTTGATGGATTTCAAATAGAAATGGGTAGGATCCGCTATGTGGGAAACCAAGTTCTGATACACGGGAGCTTCAAGAAGAAGGTAATTCACGTGTGCTGGAAGCATCTTCTTGATGAACGTAAGGCTTACTTTGCTTCCGAAAAATAGCCTGAAGGTACGCTTCCCTTTTTGGAACGATCTACGTACCATACTCAAAAACTGCATGGTGAGTTGCTCGATGGCCGGGTCTGCGTTATTGGAGTTGATTTCGTTGGTGTAGGGCACTTTTGTATCGTATCTGTATTTCAAGAAATTGGTGGGATTCCCATTGAATGCAGTGACAGCAGAATCGGTAATGAGAATGAAATACCACAACTTCCTTCTCAAGTTGTTGAGTCTACCATCCTCGGATTCTGAGTGAACAATAAGAGGGTCTCGATGTAGTCCAATCCTATATGCCTTCTGAACAATCAATGACGTGAATATGCCAGAAGAATTGAGATCTGGCCCTGCACCTATATGGGCAGCATTCAGTCTATAGAATTGATAGGCTGCCAACAACACCACGTACTGAAGGTCACAATATTGTGAGACATTATAAGCATTGATACAATCCAGGATCAAGTCTGACACTAAATGATAATCGAGCGTGAAACTATTATTCTGTTCGTAACAAATCCCCATCATGAAAATAAGATGTCCAAAAAACACAAACAGTTTCTTGTCCTTAAGTTTGATCACAAAGTCGTCACTCTTGCCAATGAGGTTTTCGAATTCCCGTCTGGAAATGGTCTCATCAAATATGGGGAAGAACACGTAAACCTTGGTGAAAAAGTAGTCTACGTACTCCCATATGTGTCGGTTGGAAGGTAGAAACCTTACGATTCTCTGGAGAAGCAACTCTTCCTTGGATTTAGAGTGCATTCTGAATGTAAAATTCACATTTAGAGGATGTGACTCTGTCTTGTCCCATAAACGCCTATTATGTGGAAGCTCGAGAACCTTATTAAGGGCTTCAGTCATCACAGGGTCAATACTGATAAGGCCCACATGGGAAAGAGGACCATAAAACTTCCCATATTTGATTGGGTCGTAATCTCCGAATAATTGCAATCCATCATCTTCATCGTCTCCTTCCTCATCGTCATCCAACCCTGCACCCAACCCCCAATCACCTTCTCCCTCAGCCACGTCATCATCTGAAGAAGGATCAGACAATTCAGCGTGTCCATGGATGTTGGAATCATTAATTTTTTTCTCCAAAGCGTCAAGCCTGGCAATGAGTTTACGAATAGTTTTCTTATCGGATGCTACCACAGGCACAATACCTTCGGGATAATCACAATCGGGATTGCCAAATCTGATGCATGACTGACACGGCTGTTCACGATTGCATTTGATTTTACGTTTCTTGCAAAACGTGCAAACAACTGTACTTCTGGTCATCAAAGATATCGCGGAGACACGGACGGAATTTGTATAATAACATGGCACCAATTTTGGGTACCATGGGCGTGCGCGACACAAATGACACGGAGACGGAAAGGAAAGGGAAGGAATTGAGGAAAGGGAAGGAATTGAGGAAAGGGAAGGAATTGAAATGGGTCATGTTTGGATAGCCAGGATCAGCTGGACATTCTTTCCAAAATGGCCCCATAAAAGTCTTGTAAACTGTAGGAGTCTGTGCCTTTCTTTATACTCTCAACTTCGAGCCACATATCGTCATGGCTATTTAGTGAGTCAAGTTGCTTGGAGTATCTTGCTTTCAGATCGTCAATCATACTCTCAAGTAACAAGGCTGCAGAGTCAAAAGCTTGATTGAATTCCACTTCATTCAACAGATTCACGAAGTATGACTCCAAAGTCTTCACGGAGCTGGGTGTGAAACCGAAATTGCCATACCTTTCGAGTTTTTGCTTCATATCCAGGTGATCGTACCCACTCAAAATGTAGTTATTCATCTTAAGAATGTACCAACACAGGTAGAATCTATTAGAACAGCATTTGAGCAAGTCCCGGAAGAGGTTTCCTGCCCTCATTAAAAGCTTTTCTGCTTCGGAAGTATCAAATGTAACCACACGTAATCTTATGAGAGTTGAAGTTATTAGAGAAAGCGCTTGGTGCATCACAGGAAATAGTCTGTGGAAAACAACGACGCTCAAGTTTTTCTTGGAAATATCGGGATTGATGATCGTTTGGTCTATGACCGGGATCAAGTAAACTCCAATGATCTCAAATGCATTAAGGAGATAAAATAATCCCTTTTGCGGTTGTCCAATGTTCAAGTAATGATCGTACCTGATGAAAGAAGATGATAGCATCACACAGCATCCAGTTATGAATAACTTCAAGTTATATGAGAAGTAATACACCAATGACAACGAGCTGTTGGACTCATTTAAAAGCTTGGAGAGATAACCAGGGTTCCCAATGATTGACTTCACGAAATCAAGAAAGTAGTTGAAAGAAGTCTTGAGGAGTACTGGCTTTTCACTGAAATAACTGTTCAGAAGTTTCTCGATCGCTCTAAAGGTGACTTTCAATGGAAGAAACACCCTTGTAGTATTCTCGTCCACAGCTGGATCAACAACATTACTGTTATATCTTGTTTCTTCTACAGTGGCAGGAGACACGTCTGATTGGTACAACGTCAGACTACTGGGGTCTCCACTGCAAAGCATGGAGTTATAGTCTAGGAGACATAAGTAGTACCAAATACGTTTTCGTAGAATTGCATTTGAGTCTAGGATCTCTGGCTCTTTATGAAGCCCCAACCCGAACGCCACGTTCATCACCGATATAGTGAAAGTAGCAATTTCCTGGCCGTCAGAGACTTCCCCGTATTCCTGGCCGTTGGAATAGTAGGACCGTAGATACATCATCAATTGAAGGACACAAAACTGTGACACGTTGCTGAGATCGAACTGATACAAGCACAATTTGGCCAACTCAACACAAGCAAAGTTGTCGTGGGTGAAAGACTCAGTCGAGATCTGTGAGAGAATCGACGAATCGATCTCTATATCGCCATGAAGGGCGAAAGTCATGGTGAATCGAAGAATTATAAGTAACAGTCCTAGATTTGCAAAGTCGTCGGTGGACGAGATGAATAGATGCGTCACGGGCATTGCAACCTTCTGGTTGTGGCCCAAGATCTGTGTTATTGAAGACCTGAAGTCCCACTCGTTCACAAATGGATATGAGGGATAAACTTGAGTGAAGTAACAATCGAGTAGATCCCATATAAGTTTGTGGTTCGGCAAGAGATGACAGACATAGTCACACACATTCCTTAGAAGAGTCGGGTGGCGTCGTAAATCCCGTAACTGTGTGTCTGTGGCCCCGTTGAAAAGAGAATTCATGGATACTTTATAGTTCTTCAAATGGCGACAATCTTCTTCACTGGCAACTCCGTTGGTATACAAAACAGGAAACGGGTTGAAGGCGATCCTTTCCTCTTGTGAGAAGAGCTGGTCTGTGAATTGGACGCCATTGCGGATGTTTTTGAGGAGCTCACTCAACACAGAGTCGTACTTAAGCAACCCTAAAGCGCTAAAAGGACTAAGATGTTCTACACCAATGTGGTTATCATGGAGCCGACAGTCATAGAGGGTGAAAAATTCCACTTCCTCATCGCTAGTGGTGCTCCCGTCGTCATTCCGGGGCTCAAGTAGCTTTTCCACGTTATCTATTTTCTGAGCCAAGATCTTTAAACTGTCAATAACGTCATCATCACTCCCAACCCTAGAGTCGCGACTCATGGGAGCACCGGTGTATACGCAGTCTCCATTATGTGCCTTGCACTGGTTACACGGCAACTGTCTATTACACTTGATTTTGCGTCTCCTGCAGTAGTCACACAGGAGGACCTTTCTCTTCTTGATGGGTTGCATATCTGATCGCGAACTTTTCGCAGCACAATTATAATAGGTAGTCAATGTACATTATGGACGTATTACTCTAACAGAAACAGATTTCCCAGCCCAAGTCCACGACAATGTCCACCCAGTCGATGTACATCTTGCCCTGGAAATTTTGCTCCCACGTCATCTCTATCACGGTTTTCATCTTCACCAAGTTGCCCACCACGTACACCTTATATATGATATCGAGGAAGTTCTTGAATCTTATGCGGTCGTTCTTGATGGCATTGACTCCCACTATCAAGAGCGGGAACGTGAGACATGAAAGGAAGTCGGAGTCCACCAACCGCTGGATGTAGTCTAGACTCTTTTGTACTTGGATTTGGACGTCCACAGATCCTGCTGGTTGTCTCTTGAAGTACATGTATAAGATGATTCTGGTGATAGATTTATAGAGGTGGAACAACGCGAGGTAGTTCGCCTTGGCGTATTCCGGCACCAAGTCAGGGTTGACAGGAGGACACGTTTCGACTTTTCCCATGAGCACCTTGAATTTCTCGTCCAAGGTCTTGAAATCATCTGCGTCTACCTTGATTTTCTCATTCAAGATCTCCCCAATCAAGCTGATGATGTGGTGGTTACATCCTTGATAGGGGTCGATTCCGTAGTCATCGAGGTTCACGTGGTAGTCCTCGAGATCAAAGTACGTCCCTCGTAAAAATGTGCCTGACTGAAGAATATCGTGAAACTTGAAGTTACTCTTAAGCCATTTTGTATCGTTATTCTGGCCGAATCTAGTATCCAAGTTTTTGACTCCTCCGTTGGTAACAAGCACCCCGAAACAGTCACAAAGAATCTTGTGCCAATTCAGAACGTCTCCCAGACACACATAGATGCCAACCATGATTTGGTAGAAACACATGAGCGTATAGTACTGAAGATTGTCCTCTTCATTGTACCTGCTGGCGAGCTTTATGGATTTGTTCAAATGGCGTTGGACCAGCTCGTCCTTGATGCCGTCTTCGACGCTGAAGAGCCCACCCCAGGACGCAAGGGCGTTGGAAATAGACTCTTCCGTCAAGCTCATTTGAAGAAACGTCTTCACAAAGTAGTTGGACGAGTTGCGGTCGATACAAAGATCGTAGCTGACTTTCTCCTCGAAGTGCTGGAGAAACATAAGGCCTTGTTCGTCGAGGTATATGTTGAAAGAAGATGTGATCGGATGAGGAATCAGATACTTAGCAGGTTGAAGATTAAGTAATTCTGTATCATCGAAGTCAAGAGGCACTATCTCCGTACACTCTGGGGAGTCTAAATGGAATTTGTTGGAGGTGGGACTCGAATCAGAGTCCGGGGAGCTGCCAGAAGAGTATGAGTTCGAAAATAGGGCGTTATCTTTGTTTGAGTTGTTCGAGTACAAGTTTGAATTTGGACCCGAACTCACATTCTTGGTTGAGGGTACATTCTTGGTAGAGGGTAGCTGTGATTGTATCCGGGATCGGTTCTTGGAAGCAATGACTTCAGAGATCGAAAGTCGGGGCACCACCGGGTTTGTGTCTATGGTGTATGAATATAAAGATTTCAGAATTTTGGACTTATTAGGAGACTGGCTCACAAAGTTCTTGTAAACGCATTCGAGGCCTCTTCTCGTGCATAGCGAACATGAGGGATGTTTCTCGTCACATTTCTTCTTACTTTTCTTACAGTTCAGGCACCCGTTTCTGGATCTGACACGAGGGCCGATTACTATATTGTACTTCATTAATGCGAAAGATTAGATCTCGAGACTGAGATACATCTAGCTCGCGATGATGGATCATCAGAGTGGGATTTTGATGTTGTCCAATTTTTACTAATGGCAGACGGTATACACGATAGTTTAGTTGGACAGGGACCTCTGGGGTGTGTGAGGTGACTCTGAAGTGTGGTGTACTAACGAAGAGTGTACAACCGTACCAACCGTGACAACTGTACACGATTGCACGGTACCACCACCACCGCACCACCACCACCGCACCACCACCACCGCACCACCGCACCACCGTGCGAGCTTCTCCGGCCAATTCCCCAGCGCGGAAATCAAGTCCTTATTCGTCTCACAGATAAGCAGGTTCAGACAAGGGTTGATCAAATAGTAATGCTCATATTGTTAATCGCACAATATAAAGACAAATGTGATCGATGTGCAGGATGAGTTTGACTCCCAAGAAACCGAGAAAGAGTCAAGGGACCGAGAAAGAGTCAAGGGACTGAGACAGCCCCAAAGGTTCATCCTGTTATGTCTATCGAAAAGTAGTTCACTCTCTTCATTCAACAAACTATGCACTCTTATCTCCAACCCAAAAATGGGGCGTGGCCCCAGCTGCCAAGAAGGCCAACAAGGTCAGCCACATGTCCAAATATGGCATTTCCGCCGGTGCACTTGTTCCAGTACACGCCGATCAGCTCCAGTGCAGTCTCCCTGTACACACCTGCTACCAGTACCTCCGTAAACTATTACTTTACTTTTCAGCACAACGGCCCGTGGCCCTCGACCCGTCACTCGACCCGTCACTCGACCCGTCCAGTGCGAGTGCTAGTGCGAGTGCCAGTGCGAGAGTCCCCTGCGTTTGCCGAAAAGCCTCTTTCGCTCACTCTAGCCCCATTGACTTCGCGCACCCCTCCATTTCTCCAATCTCCATTGTCCATTCTCCACTATCCTATCCACTCTCCACTCATCTTTCACCCAACACTAGGTAACTCCGAGCGTTTGACCCCAAGCACCCCACCGTAATCAGTCAACACACCTCCAGTATCTGGGTACCGCATCTTTCTCTTCACTCTCTGATCCCACCGGGGCCACCGCCAATCATATGTGTCTCGGTCTCACCTTCTCTCAATCTTAGTCTCAGTCTGAATCTCCTGACAAATCCCCAGCTTTTTTGTCGTAAATCGCGGTTTACGTTTTCAGGTTTCACAAATTTTATTATTAATAATGACCTCCAAAGTCACCTTTGCAAACATAATCCACGAGCCACAAGACGAGGAGGTATCCGGGGCACGTTCCTTCACATCATCTCCACAAAACCAACACCAACACCAACAGCCTCCGTCACAAACATCTCCGAGACCGGTCAAGAAAAGATCAGTTCGTGCAAAGTATTCACGTCCATGTGATGGATGTGCTCTTCGAAAAGTCCGTTGTGACCAGAAAAAACCGTGTTCCCGGTGTGTGGAACACAACGTGCCATGTACAGACAACCGAGTGAAGAAGAAATGTGGTCCCAAACATATTCATAAAAAGACAAGAAACTCCATCATAAACATGCTGATGGGCAACGGCAAAAGCAGCACTTTGGGATCCCACAACGAGATCTTGACCCTCGATAAACTTCTTCCGTGTCTTCAGATCTACCAGACTTGGTACTACGGAATCTGGCCCGTGTTATCTGTGGCCCATCTTGTGCTGAGAATCGTAAAACTAAATCCTTCAAGTGACTCCACTTTGAGTCAGGAAAACGCCACCAGCTACTCGCTATGCTGTGCTGTTTGTGCTGCTATAACAAGACAGCTTTCTTTTCTCACTGCAGGTAATCCGATTCTGGGAATACCAGCCAATGTCGATGCAAGTGAATACGCAAAAGAACTGATTAGAGCTAGAAACCTTTTCGACCATAGAATCAACCCCACTTATGACAGTTTGTTGATTTCCTTCTTCCTTTACATCTATTACGTCAACGTCAAGGGTGGAATTAGAGCTGCAGTGTTGTACATGAAAGAAGCTATCTCCATAGCTCAATTACTTGGTCTTCATGATCCTCAAACTTATGTCAATAAACCCCTGGCAGAAGTTCACCGACTCCGCAAAATCTACTACATGTTGCTCGTTACCGAGAGATTCATGTGTATCGAAGACAACGTTCCTGTGTGTATGGAGCCTTCTATTCCTCTTCCGTCATTAGAAGATGAGGAATATTCTGGTCTACTCACCGGATTTATCGAGTTGGTAAAAATCTTCTCCATACCTGACAAGAGGTTTTTTGATAGCTTGATCAACTACAGTAAGAAGAATCCAGGAAACTTGAAGAACTTTCTGAATTTGTTTGTTTCGAGTGGAACACCAACTCGTAAATGGATCATCGAGGTGCAACACCAATTGAAGAGAATCGAAATCAATAACGCCTCCAGTGACACTCAACGACTCAACATCATCTTGTCAAAGCATTGGATGCAAGCGTTGGCGTGGCATATCTCCAGTCAGAATGGGCTTTTGATGAAGGCCAAAGAAAACTCCACCGATGAAATAGAACCATGTTTGACTTACCAATACCCCATTGAAATTGCACGGGATTTTCTTTCCAATACTAAAGATATGCTGATATTTGCCTTTGAATCGAATGGTCCGGGTGTGTGTGTGAAATTACTCGAGATCTCTTTGGCTGTTGCAGATTCAGTCAATGAATGTATCATCAACAAAGGTGAATATTTCACTGCTTACAATCTTTTGACGTCTATTTTCAATCTCGTTTCCAAATTCAAGTCCGACATCACCATTTCACAGGAATTGTACGTCAAGGTGGAAAGCATTGTGAGGCGTAAAAGTGCACCTTCACCGATATATCCAAAAAGTTATATCAGGGAGGTGGACGACGATGGAGTTTCATTGGACTCCAAGTCTCCAAAGAATCCCAGATCTAGTAATGGGTTCCCTGCTCCAAATGAGGGCCAATCAAGTGCAAATGTCCAAGGATCTGAGGCAGATGTGCCTAAATCTACACCTCAGAACAAGTCAGAAAAAGCCGTCTTTGACAATATTCAAATTCCATCGATTCTTAACTCTCCTGTGAATGGCCCCAACGCCCAATCTCCATTTACGCAGATGTCGATGGCATTCTCCATGTCACCCAACCAGAACCTTTTCGAATCCGAATTCAATATCGATCTCCCCTCAAAGCAGGCTTACGAACCTTTCCATATGTTTGAGCAAACGCAATCTCCATCCATGGAACAACTACAACAATTAGAGATGCAATTACATCACCAGTTTTCGCAATTCCATCAGAATCAATACAATCAATACCAATATGGGTCACCGGAAAATGGGACCAAATCTAATCCAAATGACAATAATGAAGCCCACAAAAACATAGCCAGCTCACCGAAGCATCAATCTCCTACTGATTCCGATATCAATTCTTATTCTTCATCATACGCAAGCGAGTCTGCTAGTGATACCCAGAAACAAGAACCGCAAGGACCTATGGAGTATATAATATCATGATTTTACGTACATAATGGTGTATATAAAGCAATAATCTGCGCATTGGTGCTCGGTTTAATAGATCAAAGATTATCGCAAAAAGATAACGGAATAACTTCTACGAGTGAATTGCGCTGCTAATTTGCGCCCCACAACGAAGTCATCCCTTTTTCCGAAAGAACTTTCTGTTCACAGAGTGCCACTCTGGAGTCGAAATACTCAGCACTTGTCGGGTACACCACTCGATGGGTCAAGCCTTCAAGGGGTTCAAGCGTTCTAAAAAAAAAGGGTTTGAGCCTTTGAAATCTCAGGGTCCACTTATCGGGCGAGTCGATCCACAGTTAGGGTACACGACCACTTAATACTCTCATTTCTCTCTAAACTTCAGATAAAAAGAGTGCGTCTCTTCCCTGGTGTCACGCGTCTGACTCTAACATGGGCTCTCCAACCAGATCGTGTTAATGGTAATCGAAGAAACCAGGAATTTCGAAACATACTCGAATACGGTCATTTTACGATCAGCTCTTCCGGGAGTGAGAGCTGTCAGGGTCCAAATGGCTCATTCTTCTAAGTAGATCGACAGAACTCCCTAAACCCTTTTCAGTTTGAAATCACAATCATCAATGTCCCATGCCCTTCTCTACAGATCATTTGCATTCACCAACGCCAACACGAAGTCCCCTTCAGCGGGTATCACGACATACATCATCAACCATTCCTTATTCGGGTGTCTTTTAGTTGCCATGCCCATTGCTGAACCTCGGTCTCCCAAATTCATGATCCCATAAAGTGCCAGAAAGGTGAACATTGTCTTGATATTTTTTCTGAATAAGGCGGACACTGATATCAAATAGATGAGGTGATGTGCTGCGAAAACACAGGCCATTGTCCCCAAATCCACGATCTAGGAGTCTATGACAGTCAACAAGCTCAACCAGTGATTGTGGCATCGCTTTAAGTGTCCTTTCATCACTTGAGTGTGAAGCTTATCCGGCATTTGCAATCGCGTTTCAATTTTCGCAGTTAAAGTTGCGTACAGGAGAGGTCATATTCGAACAGGCGAAACACCATACCTCGAGATGGCGAAGCTGGAGCCAAAACCGGAGCATTCAGATACAGAAAGCCACTCTATGGCGCATGGTCTGTACCAATAATGGCATTAATGGAAGCTCAGTCCATGAAACTGTTAACTTACAGATCCCTAAGAAAGCATTTGTACAATTGAAGCGGACACGACCTACCACAAACTGCAGTTCAACATATTACCATTATTCAAGCTGAACGTTAATTTTGCAGGGCGAAACATGGATGTTTGGACGGGATCATGCATTTCATTCCGATCATCCACTAAAATCAATCAACAGCCTTGCGATGTTGAACTGCTCGCCAAAGTATCTTCAAAGTGCCAGTGCTTTAAGAGTCTTGAGTCATGAGCTCAAGGCTCCTAGTAGCTTTGGTGTTTAATACCAGCAGTTCTTCTTTTTGTTTTGCTTTACGGGGACATGTTATTTTCTTTGCTAATGTGTTCACTCGTTGCTCTATTCTTCCCAACGATGGAAATTGTTTCCTGGATATTCGTTAGTTTCACACTCTCGCAAATTTTGCAAAACTTTTGTCCTAGAATCTAAAACGATATTTCAAGACTCTTTGAGACTTTACCATGAGCCTCACCCACATCAAAGAGTGCTAATATCAAACTTCTATGAACTCAATCCATAGGTGCCACTTGTGTCAGCTATGGTACACAACCAGAACGTAGAGATTCGCCGTACATGTGATCACATGTGGAACATAGTCACGTGAGTGGCGAACACGTGAGTTTTCGATCTGAACGAGGTTAGAACCACACCCGTCTTTTGCTCTCTTCCTTTCACAGTCTCTCACCTCCACGCTCACAGTCTCACGGTCTGTCACCGCTTCGTGGCCACGCTCACACCAACTCTCGCTACGCGTCTGGCCCTATGAAATCGCGCTGAAAATTATCCACAACATGGCCTCTCTGGATCCAGCAATCGCCGACTCCAACGGCACGAACAGTGCCTCTGAATCCACCACAAGGCTCCCCACAACCACCACCAACATTGTGGCCAACAGAAAAAAGTATTTCGCCACCTCCGAAAAGCCTCAGTTTGATGCTGAAGATACCACAAAGAGATTCAAGTATCTCTTGGGATTGACTGACTTGTTCAAGCATTTCATCAACGCCAAAGCCGAAAAAGATGCAAAGGTCCGTAAGGTGTTGAACAACATCGAGGCTGAGTCTTCCCAAACAAAGTCTGCTAATCACAGAGGAAGGAAAACTGAAAAAGAAGAAGACGCTGAGTTATTAAATGATGAAATCGATACTCAAACCATCACCGAATTTACAGAAAGTCCGGCCTACGTTCAAGGAGAGTTGAGGCCTTACCAGATCCAGGGATTGAATTGGTTAGTTTCGTTGTACGAAAACAACTTATCCGGAATTTTGGCCGATGAAATGGGGTTGGGTAAAACCTTACAAACGATTTCTTTCTTGGGTTACTTGAGATACTTCAGAAACATCAACGGGCCTCATATCGTCATAACCCCAAAGTCCACGCTCGATAATTGGGCCAGAGAATTTGCCAAATGGACTCCTGACGTAAGAGTTTTATTGATACAGGGTGATAAAGACGAGAGAAATAAGTTGATTAATGATCGTCTTTTGACTTGCGACTTCGACGTGGTGATTGCTTCTTACGAGATTGTCATCAAAGAGAAGTCGTCGCTCAGGAAATTCAGTTGGGAGTATATTGTGATCGATGAGGCTCATAGAATTAAAAACGAGGAGTCTCTTCTATCTCAAATCATCAGGATGTTTCACTCCAATAACAGATTATTGATCACAGGAACACCTTTACAGAACAACTTACACGAATTGTGGGCTTTGTTGAATTTCATTTTGCCAGATGTGTTCGGAGATTCCGAAGCATTCGACCTGTGGTTTCAAGATAACGACTCTCAGGATGAAAATACTGTTGTACAACAGTTGCACAAGGTGTTGAAGCCCTTTTTATTGAGAAGAATAAAGAGTGAGGTCGAAAAGTCGCTTTTGCCCAAAAAGGAGTTGAATATCTACGTCAAGATGAGTGACATGCAGAAACGATGGTACCAAAAGATCCTTGAAAAGGATATCGATGCTGTGAACGGAGCCAACAAGAAGGAAAGTAAAACCAGATTGCTCAACATCGTCATGCAACTTCGTAAGTGTTGTAACCATCCGTACCTTTTTGAAGGAGCAGAACCTGGTCCTCCTTATACCACCGACGAACATTTGGTTTACAATGCACAAAAAATGATCATCTTGGACAAGTTATTGAACAAATTCAAACAGGAGGGAAGCAGAGTATTGATATTCTCACAAATGAGTAGGATGTTGGATATATTGGAAGATTATCTTCTTTTCAGGGAGTACCAGTACTGCAGAATTGATGGACAAACGGACCACGCAGATAGAATCAATGCCATCGATGAATACAACAAGCCTGGGTCTTCCAAGTTTGCGTTCTTATTAACCACCAGAGCGGGTGGATTGGGTATCAACTTGACATCTGCTGATATCGTAATACTTTTTGATTCTGATTGGAACCCCCAGGCCGATCTACAAGCTATGGATAGAGCCCATAGAATTGGTCAAACTAAACAAGTCAAAGTGTTTAGGTTCATCACCGAAAACGCAATCGAAGAGAAAGTTATAGAAAGAGCAGCTCAAAAATTGAGATTGGACCAGTTGGTTATCCAACAAGGAAGAAACGCCCCCAACATTGGTAACCAGAGCAGTAAGGCAGCATCTAAAGACGAATTATTGAATATGATTCAACATGGAGCTTCAGAAATGTTTTCGAATTCCAAAGCCAGCACCGAAGAACCGTCTGGAGATGTGGATATAGAAGCCATTCTTTCTCGTTCGGAAGAGAAGACCAACGAATTGAACAAGAAGTACCAGAAGTTGGATCTCAATGCCTTGCAAAATTTCACCAACGACGAATCTGTGTATGAATGGAATGGAGAGAATTTCAAGAAGAAAGAACTTACGTCCATAGATAATATTGGCCACGCATGGATTAATCCCGGAAAAAGAGAAAGAAAGGAAAACTACTCCATCGATATGTACTATAAGGATGTTTTGAACACAGGAAACAGATCCGTTGTTAAAACAGGTCCAAGACCACCCAAACAGCACAACATCTATGATCACCAATTTTTCCCTCCCAAGTTGTTCGAATTGCTTGAATTGGAGAAGAACTACTACAAGAAACAAATCAAGTATGAAGTGCCGCTCAAAAGTGGGCCTCCAGAAACATTGGAAGAAAGAGAGTTGGAACAAAAATTGGAAATAGAAGAGATTGAAAACTCACGTCCGTTAACTGAGGAGGAAAAAGATTTGAAAAACGAATTACTAGGACAGGGGTTCAAGAACTGGAACCGGAAGGATTTCCAACACTTCATAACTTTGAGTGTGAAGTATGGAAGAAATTCCATCCAACTTATAGCCAACGAGTTTGACGATAAAACAATTGAAGAAGTAAGAGAATACGCAAAAGCTTTTTGGACCAAGTATGAGGAGATTGATGGATACGAAAGGTTTATCGGACAGATTGAAGCAGGAGAGGACAAAATCGTCAAACTCAAACTCCAGAAAGAGGCCTTAAGACGTAAGGTGAGCAGCTTCAAGTATCCACTTCAAGAATTGGTATTGAAATACCCACCAGCCTCTTCCAACAAGAAAGTTTGGTCCGAAGAAGAGGATCGATTCTTGCTTGTGCAACTCTACCGATTTGGATTAGATAGGCCGGATATCTACGACAGACTCAAAGAAGCCATCAGGGACTCGGTATTGTTCAAATTCGACTTGTTTTTACAATCACGTAACTCGTCGGAAATTTCCCGTAGATGTCAAACGTTGTTGGCGTGTGTTTTGAAGGAGATGAACCCACCAAAGAGAAAGCTGGAGATCATAGACAATGATAAGAAGAAGTTCAAAAAAGCCCAATCTGAATCTTTAACCATAGATTAATATTGGATATATACAATGAATTCTATTTAATAAACGGATACAATGATTACTCTAACAAAGGAGCTAGATATTTTTCGAATGTCAAGGGACTGATGTCAGATGGGAATCGATAAACGACGTCACCTTTCTTATCAATGACGAATTTTTCAAAGTTCCAAAATATGCCTTTGAATCCCAATTTTCCTGGCTTGGCTTCTTTCAAAAAATTGAACAATGGTTCGGAATCACGGCCATTGACCAAGATTTTATTCATGATGGGGAATTCGACTCCGAACTCACTTCGCACGAACTTGACTATCTCTTTGACAGGAAGGGGGTCTTCATTCCGGAATTGACTGCAAGGGAAAGCTAGAATCACTAGATCTTTATATTTGGCGTAAAGTTGTTGGAACTCTTTGTATTGGGGGGTAAATCCACATAACGAGGCAGTGTTTACAACTATGATGACTTTGCCTTTATACTGTGATATTGGGACTGGCTGTAGGTCTGAATCCAATACCGTAAAGTCGTGAACTGAAGACATGAGAGTGGATTATGGTGTCAAGTTTGAGCGATGCTGGTGCGAGTGTTTCAGCCCAGGTCGCTGCGCGCCATTTTTGCAACTACTGATAAAGTCTAGAGTCTGGTACAGAGGGATAGATATATAGGGAAGAGCGAGAAATGGGAGAAAGATGATCCAGATAATCACGCAAGTAAATATAGTCTTCCGGCTCCCAGTGGATCTCTTCACGGCTCGGCAATGTGCAAGCTTATTAAAACCCATACACCAAACTCCATCTGCGTACCGATAATGCGGATTGTGTTTCGCACTTTCTGGAGTTTGGAGATTGAAGTATGCACTCACTGGTCTTAGTCACATGACAAGCAACTACGTTGTTCCAAAGCGTCTTGTAACCCAGCCAAAACCGTGCATTCACCCAGTATCCCCCTTCCAGTAGTGCTCTGTCTTTGTGCCCACGCCCCTTTTCCAATTTCCTCAGATCCCCAGAATCCACAAACTCCCTTCACCTCCTTCACTAAGTCCGTAAAAATCATCCGGTTTGTATTCGCACTCGTCTGATCACTCACTAAAATTTTTTTCTAAAAACATCAACCCCGTATTCTCAATATCACTCATTAGTTGATCGAGTATGTCTTTTAAAGTCAACTGGAGCTTGTTGGAGACGGAGTCCATGTCCGGATGGACCAAGGAGTTGCTCACCGAGGCACTAAATTCCGGGAAAAAACCAAACATCTTGGCCTCAGATATCGAAATCAAAGATTTAAATTTTGGAAAGATCCCTCCGGTATTTGAAATACTTGAGATCGGAGAGTTGGAAAAGGACAGGTTCAGGGGTATATTCAAAATCAAGTACGATGGCGACGCCCATATCACTTTACACACCAAAGTCCAGGCCAATCCTTTGAAGATTTACAGCGATAACCTCACGGAATTGGAAGAGTTCATTGGCGGGTCCAGCGATTTCGTCAAGCCCCAGTTCCAGCTTTCGAACGAGGAGTTTAGTTTGCCGCTCGATTTGAAATTGAGTGACATCAAAATCTCGGGTATTGGAATCATTGTTTTCTCCAAAACAAAAGGTCTCACGCTTGTGTTCAGAAACGATCCTTTGGATTCCATCAAGGTGAGCTCCACCTTTGACATGGTGCAAGTATTGGCTAATTTCCTTCAAAAACTGATCGAAACACAGATCAGAGAGCTTTTCAGAGAAACTCTACCCACGGTACTTCATAAGTTATCTCTCAAGTATATTTCCTCAGACACCGAAAACTTTTTGAATAACTTGAATCTCGAGAACACCACCACCAACAATAACGACGTTGTTTTGTTTGACCTCAACAACGAATTTAACAACTATTCAACAGAAAACCTACAAAAAATCATCAGGTTATTTAACCTGAGAGAAACGCTCAATTTGCATATTCCCAAGTTTAACAACATCATTCAAAGGTCCAACCTTCAGAGCTTCAACCGCAGGTTGTCGCCAAATCTTTTGACATCACTCAACTTATTGGACAACCAAAAACGAGCGGTTGATCCTTCAAGTAATGGAATTCCAATCAACTTTTTGCTGAACAAAAGTTTCAACGATGTTCAAGATGTGCTACACAAGATATCGGACATCCAATCAAACAATTACTACCAGAAGAATTCCAGCAATTCAAACTTGGTGAAGCCTAAGAGGAGAACCATAAAGTTGAACAGATCCAAGCCTTCCTCTCGAGCATCCAGTGTCACGGCCAGTCCACGGGCTGCGCCTTCTCAGGCACAAGCTCAAGATGGAGCACAAACCTCGAGCCAAGTCGAGTCTCAAGACACCACAATGACACCATCCAGCTCCCTGGATTCATGTACCAGCACGCTTGTAGATATCAAGCCTGAATCTACGCTCATTGAAGACGTGGGACACGAAACAACAGGGTTCGAGGACGAAGACGAGATCAAACAGCCACGACCATTGAGACTAAATGAAATCAAACCTGTGCATTCACACAGCCATTTCCAGCGCAGTTTTTACAACAACTCGCCCAATGCCAACAGCTCGTTCATTAATGGGGTTGGGATCGGAAACAACTACTTCAATTTCACCAACAAGGAGTATGTGGATCCTAGCGAATTCAAACCCCAAGCCCAAAAGCCCAAGAAGGTGACTGTGCTGGATTTCAAAGCTATTCAGCAAAAACTACACGAATTACGAAAATGGGAGATGGCCAACCACAAGAGTTTTTACCAGGAAATGCCACCTCCATACCAAATCTAAAGCTCTGTGAGTTAATTTATTTCTACATGTACATACATATTTATTCATTACATGCAAATCTGAATCCAGTAATTTCATTTTACAGGGCGCGCGCGAATCAAAACATCAGCAAGAAAAATTCTAAATTTGAAACTACAATTAAACCTAGAATAATCCGGATCCATAGTAGCGATGGCGTTTGGTAGTTTTGATGAGATTTGCCAGAAAACAGCGTTACCGTTGTGCTCTGTTATAGGGGCCGCCAACTCCACCAGCGACTTTTCCAGAGGCATTTTACCCGACTGTTACGCCAGATCGGTTGAACTTGCAAACACCATGATCTATCAAGTTGGAAATGCGTTTATTCACTTTGGTTCCCTTGCGGTGTTGTTGATTATAATCTACAATGTTAGAAGCAAATACACAGCCATCGGAAGAACCGAGATGTTGTTTGTGTTCTATTTATATATTGGGCTTATTGTCAGTTCTTTGGTGACAGATTGTGGTGTCAGTCCTCCATCAAGTTCCAGTTATGCCTATTTTGTTTCGGTACAACTAGGACTCGCAAGTTCGTTGTGCATTTCCTTGTTGTACAACGGACTATTGTGTTTCCAGTTCTGGGAGGATGGAAGCACAAAATCAATGTGGATCTTGAGGTTTGTGGCTGCCGGATGGTTTGTGGTCAACTTCTTTGTAAGTTTGTTCACTTTCAAAAACTGGACCTCCACCTTGGATAACCAACACCCATTGGCGTTGTTTGTGGTATCCTACATACTAAATGCCGTCATTCTATTTGCATACGTGGTCAGTCAAGTGGTGTTGGTGATCTTTGCGTTGGAAAACTATTGGCCTTTAGGAGCCATTTGTTTGGGAGTGTTTTTCTTCTGTGCCGGGCAAGTGTTGACGTATGCATTCAGCACCAAGATCTGTGAAGGGGCCTCGCATTACGTGGACGGGCTTTTCTTCGGGTCTGTGTGCAATTTATTTACGGTTATGATGATATATAAGTTCTGGGACATGATTACTACAGACGACCTCGAGTTTTCGGTTGCTACATCCGAGAATGGGGTGGTGGCATTTGGTGATGATGAAAAGAGACAAAGCACTTTTTTCAACTAATGATTTCTAAAATTCAAATTTCATATCATGGGCCATTTTGGTACCATGTCGTATATACATAAACAAATATTTTAAAGGTTTTAGTTCCATTGTCGCGTGCCTGAAATTGATCTAAAAATAGGCACGTCATTCACCTCACATCTCTCCTCTCAGCCAACCTCCAGTGACCAGGGCTCAGCCACGCCCCCTCCAGGCTGTGGTTGGTTCTACCAAGTGTTTTCGCGTCTCTTATTCTCCATCTCCCCAGCTCTCCGTTGGCTTCACCTACTCAAATCATAAACAGTGCGCATTCGATTCAAGAATTTCTTAAGTCAACATGTCAGAGGAATCCAGCTTGTTGAACCAAGAAAGCATCAACAGAATTCTCAACAGCGACGCCAGCTTGGACTTGCTATTGGACCGGTTGAAGCGAAGCATTTCTACGGGGGAAGAATTCTCCAAGTACATCAAGAAAAAAGCCATCATAGAAGATGATCACTACTCACAGTTGAAGAAGTTTGGAAGTCAATTCAGAACCAATTTGAAGAACCCTTCCAAATTGAAGAGTGACTCCTTCAGTGACAAGTTGGACAAAATCATTGCTTTTGACGAGAAATTGCACGGGGTAGGATCATCCTATGTCACAGCATTGAATGTGATGTACGACGAATTAACATCCTTAATAACAACTGTCACCAGAACCAGAAAACAAATCAAAGAAGAAGGCAAAAGAAAGGAAAAGGAGTGCCTGGACTCGATCCAAGCTGCTGAGAAGGCCAAATTCAAATACTATCATCTCTGTGATGATCTTGACAAGTTGAAGAATGGAGACCCCAAGAAGTCGTTCTCGCTAAAAAATAAAAGCGTGGAACAACAAGAGGATGATCTCCAGCGGAAGGTTGACCAGGCTGACCAGGAGTATAGGTCACGTGTGGCGTCGTGTAAGAAGTTGAAGGACGAATTGTTGATGGTATACAGACCCAGTCACTCCAAGAAACTCAAAAACTTGATTTTGGAAATGGATATCGCCATGAATGTCCAATTACAAAAACTCGCCACTTGGAATGAGACCTTGATCATGAACTCTGGGGTCTTGGTTTCTCCTCTAACTTCCGATAAGACTTCCATGAAGAGCTTGGCTAACTCTGTTGACAGTGAGAGAGACCTTTATAACTTCATTTTGAAGAGTGAGAAGGAGTTCTCCCAATCAAGGTCGTCCTTGACTCCAATTGAGTACGTGGTGCACCCATCGTTGGCCAAGTACCAACCCAATAAGCTGACGAAGCCGTTCTTGAATTCTTCGAAAACCACAGCCACCTCCTCTCCAGCCACAAACTCATATTCGGTGCCTGCTTCCAACACCACCTCCAACTCTTACGGAAATTCTCTTCCTGTATCTTCAGGAAACGACTCCCGAGTATCTTCCCAAGGCGACCATCTGTCTTCGTTGACGAACGTTGCCTCCGACAACCAAACCACCTTCACTTACAGCTCGTTGGATCCTAATTCCCAGCCGAATACTCCCGAGCTCAACGGAGTGAAAACCTTGGGACAAGCCGCCCAAGGAACCCAACAGTCAAACACATACACCCAGCCGACGTTCGGAGCCGATATCGAGGAGTTGATAACGTTTGCCGGGATCGATAATGTTCCGTTGGTGGTGAAGAAATGTATTGATGTGATCGAAACCTATGGATTGGAGTTGGAAGGAATCTACAGAAAGAGTGGAAACGTGACTCTAGTACAAAGTTTGAAGGACTCTATCGACCAAAAATTCACAAATTACTTATTGATTGGCAACAATATCAACCCCGATAATGTGATTGACACCGATATTTACTGTGTTGCCTCGTTGTTGAAGGCATACTTTGCAAGTTTACCAGAACCTCTCTTGACACAAGAATACTACCAGTCTTTTATCGAAACCGTCAAGTCATTGGATGAGAACTTCATCGCCAAAAAATTACACCATTTGGTATACAATTTGCCAGACGGGGCCTATTTCACATTGAGGGCATTGATCTTCCATTTGAATAAAGTGGCGTCAAAAGAAGATGTCAACCGGATGTCCATCAAGAACTTGGCCATCATCTGGGGACCTGCCATTCTCAATGATAATTCCATGAACCCCCAAGACTTGAGTTATAAGAGTAAGGTTGTTGAGGAGTTGATGTTGATTGCTAACGATATATTTGATACTGATGAGTAGACAAAATGAATATTCTGATATTTTGTAAACAATTCCTGCTTGCTAGTACATCATATGCATGTTCTTCTTATCCCTGGATGACTGTTCGGGTTTATAGCTGTCCTTTCCAGAATCTCGTGAACTCACTACGCTGCTATACTTAAACCGCGGGGGCCTGGAAACTTTGTGAACTTTGGATCGTATATCCTTTTCTTTGCGCCTGGCTTCGGTTACGTGGTCCTTTTCCTCTTGTAGGAGCTTCTGATAGTCCTCGTCTGTGACTCCCTCCAACTTTCTCTTGACGTCTTTGAGTTCTCGCTTCAAGAGCTCGTGGAATTCTGGCGACTCAATGATATTCTCTTGGATATCTTTGTCTACAATCGTAAGCAAACTGGTTCTGTTGGACTCTTTTGAAGAGTGTTCGCTTATTATCTCTCCTTGGATCAAAGCAGCCATTTTCCCCTTGTTCTTTGTCAAGATCTCCGGATCGTTCTTTACTTTACTTTCTACCATCAACTTCAATTTGAGTAGCAAGTTCGAGTGGGTCTCGGAGTCCTTAAAAGCTTCGAGTAGGGTCTTTCTTTGCTTATCGAACATCCCACTTTTCTTGTACACCTCTGTCAACCTCTTGGGGTCCGACACTGCCGGTGTTGGCGTTTGTGGTGGTTTCCCTTCTGTCATATCACTAGTGTCAATTCGAATTCAATTATTGTCGCGACTCAAGCTAACTACTAGCACCTTAAATCACCTTAAATATGGACAAGCCCAGTGCCGATATTCTCGACTTTTCGGGCGCAAGTTCCGTGGCCACGTCGCCACGTGTGTCCACGCCTCTTTCTGTGGCACCAGAAGTCGGTGTGAGCTCTTCAGATACTTCTTCCGTGGTTGTACCGTCGCATCTATCTCACTCCCGTGTCAGATCAGATAGCCACGGCCACTCTCATGCACACGCCAAACGTGCTAAGCCAAACACAAAAGCACAACCACACACCCGTGCAGACACGCATTCCATCAACCAATTGGAACACGCTAAAGGCGTTGCTCACGACGTGATAGAGTTGGTTCTTAACGATAAACCTTTGAGGTACGGATATGGCTTTTACTACCTGAAAGTAGAGGCCATATGCAAGTACAAGCACGCAGAGCAGTCCCGACTAAGCATACACCTTAAACAGCGCATAGAGAGCTATTTCGAGTCCACAATCGTCCCGCAAGTGCACCAACTCATATCCCTGACTGACGATATACCACCTTCCAAGTTCATTGAGCTGTATTATGGCATATACACAGCATGGGAAGCCAAGCTCCAGCTTCTTGGGAAGCTTTTCTCGTACCTTGATCGAAGCTATCTTCTCCCACATCCCCATAAAAAGGCCATCTTGGAATTGGGCTTAAGTCTTATAGTAGACAGACATTTGGTGGTTCTGGTCCCCGAACAACAAGTGATCATGGATAAATACGCTCTGTTTCTCCGTCATGCTTTGGCGTATGAATCTGCTGAAGACATGGACCTTTTGCAGCTGTTCACAAAGATGCTTATAAAGCTTAATTACGATAATAAGTTCGATTTTGACTCTCGAATCAAAAAGGAGTGTAACAGCATCTCCATAGACCTCCGTGGTCTTTGGATCCGGGACTATCTGTCGTATGTGCACCTTGCATTGAAGAAAATCTCCACAATCATAACCCTTTTCAAGCTGTGTGGCCATTCAAGTGGCTTCTGTCATGCTCTTTTATTACAACTCAAATGGCAGCTTATCTTCTCGGACTTCAACGAAATTGTCAAGAACTGTTTGCCCTACATGTTGATTCCACAGAATCAGAATCAGTTACGGGCCATATATAATTTTTGTTCACTAACCATTCAAGAATACTCACTTGAATCGCTTGGAGTGTTGGTGATGAATTGGGGTGTTTTGGTGACCGGCCAAGTGGAACAAGTCATTTCTGCCGAGCAGGAGAACCCGAGTGGCACCTTCATATCGGACCTCTACAAAGTGTTCGTGGACCATAACCTGATTGTGGCCAACGTGTTTGCAGACGACGCCAAATTCACATTCGAGATCCGAAACTCTTTCAACCGAGTCGTCAACTCCACCCGCAAAACCAACCAGTTTGTGATATCCCAGCTATGCAAGTTCTGTGATCTGTTTCTCAAGTCCAAGAAACCTGCTGATTATCCAGACTTTGAACACAAGTTCATGGCCATATTCAAATTCCTCAACAACAAGGACGATTTCATCACCAACTACAAGCTCATGCTCTCCAGAAGACTATTGCTTGGGAGGAACACACATTTGGATCTCGAGAAAGCTTTATCCGACAGTATAATCGAGCTGGTTGGAGAGACAGATCAGTCTGTAGGACTTGGAGTCATGTTCAAGGACCTCACCATTTCACGGCAAAAATTCTCCAACGTCAAAGGGTTGGGAGACGATAGTGTGGAATTCGATGGAGTGATTCTCGAGAAGAAACACTGGCCAGAAATCCCTCGTCTTGACAGACCATTGACTCTCCCTCATGCTTTCGAACATATGCTCGAACAATTCACCCAGAAATACAAACTGAATGACGACAGGCTGCAGAAGCACAGCTTAGACTGGAGCAATTACAATCTTCACCAGCTTGTAGTCAGGGCCACATTCATTTCAGGAGAATACGAATTGAATGTCAATCTACTACAAGCCATAATCATCCACGAGTTCAACAACAAAGACCACATCAGCGTACAAGAGTTGATGGAGTCTACCAGCATGGATAGCAGATTGATTAAACGGGTCATTCTGTCACTCACAGATAAGTATCACATCCTCAAAGTGGACCCAGAGGGTGTATTGGTGTCTTACAATCACCAATTCAGTGAAAAGTCCAGAAAACTTCGGGTTCCACTTCCGAGAGATAAAGAGAGCTCGGCCATGCCAGGGTCCGAAGAGAGTACAGTCCTACAGAACAGGGACGGAGAGATCCGAGGAGCCATTGTGAGAATCATCAAAGTGGACACTAAAGTGACATACACGCACTTAATCACCAAAGTCATGGAGATCGTTAACAGGAAAGCTCCCATATCCATCCAAGATATCAAGACTAACATCGAATACTTGATTGGAAAAGACTACATTTCTCGAAGCCCTGACAACACGAGCTTGACGTATATCCCATGATCAAGGCCGTAAGAAGGTGGATCGATAAATTATGTATTTCTAATATATGACAAGTAGATTAGACTGGAACGTCTTCTGGGTCTGGGTTGTATTCCCAGTGTTGACCGAAGAATGGGATCTTGGTGTAGAAGGTCTTTTGGAATAATGGAACACCTTCAGTGAAAGTGGCAACACCGGCTCCAGCAGCAGCACCCCAAAAAACCAAGTTTGGAATGTACTTTTTCACAACTGGGACGCTAGCTCCAGCGAAATGAGCAACAGATTTGTAGGCAGGACCTCTGACGTACTATGAATGTTAGTATAGTGGTTTTGAATAGGATCACGTTGTTCAACCTGTCCAACAACATCCTTCACTGGCGTTCTTCTTTACATACATTAACCATGCTATGAGTGAATGAAAGATTATTTTTCCTCGTTTCATTGGCTGAAAAGCGCGAGCATTTCTGGTGAGGTGAGGCCGTTAACCAAACAGATACTACTTCAAACAAGGTCGTCTATGTATATTCATTTTACTATAAATAATGCTAACAGGCGTCAGGTTGAGCCAAGATGTAGTCGATGGTTTGTCCTACGGTTTTTAAAGAGTCTGCTTCATGATCTGGTATCTGTATGTTAAATTCGTGTTCCAATTCCATCACCACTTCTACCACATCCAAGGAGTCCAAGCCCAAATCCTGGACGAACGAGGCTTCTTCTTTCAACTCTTTGCCGGATTGAGCGATCTTTTCGTATCCTTCGAGTAACTCTAAGATTCTTTCCTTAGCGATCTCTCTGGTGAGGTCTGGGAAAGCAGAGTAGAAACGAACTGCTTGTGCGCTTTGGAAGTGGTTGAATCCAGCACCCATTGGTCTGAATGACACGGGTGTTATGGTGCCGACCTTCTTGGCCAATGTGACTCTCGAGACTTGTGTTCTGAATAAGGATCTAAACATCGCTACCGTAATATGAATTAATCAAATTTTGAGTGGCCGTTGCGAAATGCGAATGCCAGTTACCCGGAGTCTTTACTGTCTAGTTGGTGTTGATAGAACTTTTGTGGGAAGGTAATTCAGGGGCAAAGTACTAGGTACTGAGGTCCCGGTGAAGGGCATTTGTATGGTGTGTGAATTTGGGGAAGTTTGGCCCCGTAATCGTGCACACGGAGGCTTTTTTATCTCTAGTGTTCGCCCAGGAACGCTCTAAACCTCGTAGTTTCTCCAGTACACTCCCATGACCATCCTCTATATGTGTGTGTCATCAAAGCCAACTCTCGTCTCACCTGCCAAATTTTTGGCGTCCTCTCTTTTCACTCCTACGACCAAATTATAGCGATCAAATCGCACGTAAATTTTTCACTCACTCAGTATTCGATGTTCAGGTCCATATTAAGTCTGGTGAAAACACAAACACTGGCTCCAACGAGCTACCTCAAAAGCATCGCCTCCAACATATCTATGAGGCCAGTGGCGACTACCCTCTTACAACAAAACCTCGCCAGCCAAACCCTCGGAGACCAAAAAAGATATGCTACTTTGAACCAAGTGAGAAAAGGTAAGCAAGGATTACCCAACAAACCATATACTCCCTCCGCTCCCCATTTGGGAGGTAATCCCTTCAAGAAGGGAGTCATCCTAAGAGTCATGATCGTCAAGCCAAAAAAACCCAACTCCGCCCAAAGAAAGTGTTGTAGAGTAAGATTAACCAATGGTAACGTTGTTTCAGCATTAATTCCCGGAGAAGGTCACAACTTACAAGAGCATCATGTGGTGCTCGTGAGAGGAGGAAAAGTCCAGGATTTGCCTGGTGTCAACTACAAGTTGGTGAGAGGAGCATACGATTTGAATGGAGTCGCCAATAGAACCACCTCTAGATCCAAGTATGGAGTCAAAAAGCCCCAACAATCATGATTGAATAATCCAACTACTTTTGTATATATAATGTAAATACCGTTGACAAGGTGTCTTCAGCATCGAACCTCGCCATTTAAACTCTGCCGACCTCGAATCTCCTACCACTGGCAGTCTTTCTATTCTCAATCAATTTCCCTTCGTCATCAACATTCTCTGGCTTGGCCCTGTTCAACACTTTCAAAAACTCCTTCACCCGGAATCTCATTCTTGAGTGCATGTAAGCCTTGGCACACTTGATGTGATAATGGAAGTAGTTTCTGAAAAACTGGATATGAGAAATACAATTTTGTCTTCTGTCTCCTTTTACGAGATGTCTTGGGAAAAGCACAAAAGTGACGTATCCTCTGTTATCATCAGGATGGTGTTTGACCACATTCTTAATGTCAAGAGGAGGATCGTTGTGAGAATATAACACTTGTGGAGCGGTTTGAACGGATCTTCTTCTGGCATCAACGAACTCCTGTAAAAACACTCTACCAAAAATCTTGTCGGTTTCATCTTTGAACACAGTCGAGAAGATCACTGTTACCCTATCGAAGGAAGGCTTGATGTATATGCTTTCATCTTGTCCTCTGTAATGGATAGCTAAAATCGATTCATTGTCTAATTCCTGCTTGACTTCTTCGGAATAAACGTTGGAGTTGGCATACAATTGTGCCAACTCATCGTATCTGGCGAACGCCTTCTCAAATGGTGCAGCAATCAGGTTTCTCTTCAAGTTGGATAATTCGGCAATCAATTCTTGCTTGACTTCCTCTGGTTCATTGGCTAACTTACTCAAATCCAACACGAATGAGTAATCAAATCCAGCTTCGGCGTCAGTTTTTTCCAACACACCAGAGAATTTGGAATACTTGGACGAAAGGTACTCCTCAACTCCATACTTGGTCAAATCCTGCCAACACTTGACGTAGATTGAAATAACTAAAAGGTGTTTATACTCTTCCAAGTTTGTGACATGGTAAGTGGTGAAATCAAAATCAGTGAAAAGTCTCTCAACTACCTTCAACGCATCTATGTCCGTTGATACCAATTCTGTGATGGTGTTCTTCAATAACAAGTTATTCTCCTCGATCTGCAACATGTTGTTCAGGAGGTCAAGCGATCGGTGAGACTTGTAGGTGCGAAAATGATAGACACCAAATTGAGTGTAGCCAAGCCACTAGGGCCATATATATAAATATACAAATCTATTAACGATTTACAAAAGACCGGTTGTTGTTGAATAAACCACCTCTGTGAAGAGCAGGGGCCCTCACTTTTCCCTTTAGTATCGAGCTAACATTCTCTTTAGGCTTAGCTCCAGAAGTACTAGAATGCGATTTGCTATCAAGTTGTTTCTGGTTGATCCGCTTTTGAACGTACAGAACAAAGCTTGATTGGTCGGCACCTCTATGCTTGACTAGCCATGGATGATTTAGCAATGCTTGGTAGCTTGGTCTCAAATCAGGATTTTTGTTCAAACATGATTTGACAAACATTTGTGCTTCCTTACTATATAATTTTGCATCCAACTTCGGAGGTTCACCATCCACCATAGCACTCAATTGACTGAATATATTGTTGTAGGTTTCAGCGGGGTAAGGATAGTTTCCCTTGGCTATTTCCAAAATAGTTAATCCCAATGACCAAATATCTGATTGAACAGAGTAAGTATTATCATCAGGATTTAATGTCTTGATTCTTTCTGGTGCCATATAACTTTGGCATCCGATATTGGTTTTGGCCAACGATGCTACCAAGTTCCCACTAACCCCGAAATCACAGAGCTTGATTTTACCTTGGGAATTTACCAAGATGTTGGTGGGCTTAACATCTCTATGGATGATGTTATGTGTATCTTTCAACTCCTTCAATCCACGGATAATGCAGTCGGTTATATAAGCAAGATGGCTTTCATTCTTGATACCAACGTCTTTTTCGTAGAGCAGGTCCAAGGAGTTCCCATCCATGTACTCTATGCACATGTAAACAGCACCTTCCACAAAAAAAGCTCCATAGAAATCCACGATGTACGGAGATATACACTTGTGGAGAACGTCCAACTCCATGATGATTTGGGTGAACTTCTTTTCGTCCAACTCTAGTCTGACTTCTTTCATGGCCATTAGCACGCCGGTGGGTTTATGTAGGACTTTGGAAACAGTTCCATAATTCCCCCTTCCCAATTCTTCAACGAATTGTAGTTCGTCCAAAGAGATTCTGAACGATGTTCCCAGGGAAAAGTCAATACCTTCTGAATTAAGAGAAGCCTTTCCTGTGAATTTCAACGAGCCAGATTTGATATCGACGTACTTGGAATAATTGGCGAAAAGTCCTTTCAATTCAGGCTTCTTGTTATGCGAAGCTTGGTCGGTAGCACTGATATTCTTGTCATTAGGTGAGTCATTAGATGTGATGGTTTCAGTGGATTGGGAGGTTGAGTCCGAAAGATTGAGTTTGAAATTGGGTTTACGTTTCCTTTCCGACATTCTTCTTGAGAGTTCTCCATTTGAACCTAATAAATTGGTCCTGGATTTATCGTCGCTGAGATTGACTGGAGGGCTCAAGGATGCAGGAGACCGACTGGGGGTGATGTCGTCCATGTTCAACTTCAATCCTTTTCTTCTTTGAGACAAAGAAGGTTTCTGGGACTCTGGAGATTTGGCACGCAGAACCTCCTCTGATTTATTATCGGTGTCATTCGTCGATAACGATCGAACGGGGAGCACCGGCAACGGAGGCAACGGCGAAAGTTCCTTGTTTTTGGTGGTCACAATACTTGAGTCTGATTTGATCAACTCACCATCGATATTGTTGGCTTTATTGGCTCTTTTCTGTTGGAAAGCCATGATACGAGCCTGGATATCTCCGCTCAACTGGGTATGGTTGGGGGTAATGAGTGGACTCGTTGGAGTATGAGCCTGGGAATGGGACTGTGTGGGGGTGACCATCTTAGGGGAGTGTTCACCGGAGTATGAAGAAGGAGTAGAAAATGGGGTGTTGCTCTTGACAGACACGTTGGAAAAACGATTTGCCAAATCCAAATCCAGGGAGTTCTGCGACGAGGGATGGTTGGCTGTGTTGGCCGTGTTTGTTGCTGGAGATGGATCACCATTGTGGGCTTGTGCTTGGGTTTGGTACGGATCTAAACCACCCAGATTGTCATCTTGATTGGTAGATCCAGACATTGAGTTATTGGAGAATTAATGTTGTTTGTAGAGTTCAGCAGCCCGGGTGTGTGCTATGCATAAACCAGATAGGCCTTGTGAAGTATACAAAATGGAATGAACGACTGGGTCTGGTAATTAGCAGATGGAAGTATGGATGTGGTTTTGGATGTGAATGATAGTTAATACCGGCTTTATATGTGGGTACAAGTCACCAGATTCACAAAGGTCTATAATACAGTTTACAATTCACTTGAGTATATCAGATCACTAATTAAAATAGTCAAAAATGTCCAATGATCCCAACAAGTATGAAATTTGTAATTCAACTTCTCACTAGCAAACCTATGTTCAATAAAATCCAATAAAATTTATTTTCTGAGGCGAGAAATCAACAAAAACTACCCTTTGAGACACGACTTTTGTCAATCAATCTGGGACCTGAACAATATATAAGCCAACATCTCTCACAACCTTATATGTATGTATGTTAGGCATGTTGCTGGCCATACCCTACTGGCCATTATTTTTAGATTCTTTGTTTACCGACAATTCCTCACTATTTTTAGACTCTCGCCTGGTTGTATTTTACCAAACTTGGAGCCTATTACTAAGAAGCAGTCCGATTACTTCGAATCTCAAATAGCAGTATAAGCGGACGTATTATTCAAAAGATCGCCTTGCCTATTATTTGCCGTTTTTTGAACACCGTTGGGAGCCCATTGTATAGAATTTTAGGTATGCATTGTCAATCCGAATATAATGCTCCCCCTTTCTTCTTTGTTCCAGTGAACATTGTCTTTGTTTGAGCATGCACTCACCCATAGTACGTGACATTCAATAGGTTGGCATACTTAGCTCTGAACCACATGCTCTTATTTCCAGATTCTTGGGGCGGTGTAAGGGTCCACTGTGTTAGTATCTTCCTGTGCTTGACTTTACCTTTTTTGCAGCAACTCCATAATCGCAGACATTGAATAGAATATCTCAAATTGCAAAAATCCAAAATTCGCAACCTAAGAAATGAACGATGAAAGATGCTTTTCACGTTCAAATCAACAACTACGACTCGTACCAGGCAGTACCACTGTGCTTGGATAACTTAGCCCCCGAAGTGTCCCAGGTGCCTGTTATAAGGGTGTACGGGTCCTTGGTGTTTTTCCACAAGTCACGTAAATATGCGTTTAACACTCTAGTTCACGTTCACAACGCGTACCCCTACGTGTATATTTCCTGTGACCACGGCTTTCTTAGACGAACCAATGAAAAAGCCCATCTAGAATCACTCACAAGCCACTTGGAGGCATTCATGGCTTTCTCTATGAGGAACAAGAGGAATCATGCCGACCAAGACGAAAATGAGCTCTTGGTCCCGTCTACAAATAAAAGACGCTACATCGCCCGAATATCTGTGTGCAAAGCGGTTCCCATATACGGGTTTAGAGTGGGATACAGACTATACTACAAGATCCTGTTTCTTTCTCCGTTATATAAAGCCAGATTCACAAACTTATTCAACGAAGGAAAGGTAGACTTATCCAAATTCTCGGACTCAAAATTCAAGTACGAGATCTTCGAGTCACACATACCCTTCATATCTCAGTTCTTGACAGACTTCAACTTGTTCAGTTGCAACTGGCTCAACTTTGCATCGTGTTTCTTCAGATACCCTGTCATCCAGTATAATGATTTCATAGACTCCAGCCACCTTCTGATCCTCAAAGCGTACTTACTACGGCACATCAACTATAACGTTTTGACGTTAGATTACACTCGTATGGGGCGAACCACTTTGGAACTCGACATCAAGTCAAACCATATAATCAATCGTGTGGGATTGAATGAGCGTCAGTATAACCACAACTTCGACTCGTACGGATTCATATCCAACGAGATCATCTTGAAGTCTGTGGACTTGATCATCAAGGAGCTAAAGTACCAAACCAAACAGCACGGTGTTGCCTTCAAATACGATCCCGATATCATGAGTAATTCCCAAGTTGACGATGATACTACCTGGACCAACGACCTACAGTTGCGAGAGTTACGAGACTATGCCATAAAGCTCACACACACCCTAAAGGACCACAGTGTATCCAGATATAACCGGTTGTTCGATAAGATGAACGACGAGCTACAAAAATATCCCACCATCTTCAAAGTTGTAGATGTTGAGAAATACTATAGAAACCTGGTGGTCAGTGGCAATGACATATACAGATACTCTGACGTGAACGAGTTGTTCATTGGGCTAGATGAAGTTCCCATTGTGTCACAGTTCAGGTCTAACATCCTGGATCCAAGCAACGAGTCGAATAATATGAGTATGGACGCAAATGCTTACCAGGAAGTCGAAGATAAAGATGGTATGAGTGACACAACTGGTGAGAACCTTGAGCAAGAGCAGGAGCAGGAGCAGGAGCAAGAGTCTGAAGATGGCGCCAGCGAACCGAAACAGTCGGACAATGACGTTCAAGACTCAGCTGCTAAATTTCCCAGCTTCTCAAGTGTTTCCAGCCTCGAAGTGGATGTTTTAGATGGCAATACTTCTGCGATAAATGACACTCACATATACCAGCTGACCCAGATTTTCCGGGAGTCTCAGGCCACCAACGATTCGGGTTCCATCAAGTCAGGATCGCAGGAAAGACCACCGACCAAGGCTGAAGTTATTGACGAACTACAACGTAACGGTATGGTCAAAATAGACTACAAAGATCCATTTTACGATCATGATATCGATGTACACAAACCTCTCATCTTCAGCAACAAAAAGATCAAAGTTCCCCTAAGGAGCAACGATTCAATACCGTTTTTCAGTGTTGGTGAGAAGACTGTGTCGTTCTCCCTAAAGTCTCATCTTGGACAGAAACCACCAGAAAATGTTCTTAGCGTGTGGGACTATCATCCACCACCCCTGAAGAGTGCAGTTGTGGAAGCTTTCGAATCAGAAATGAGCTCCAGGATAAAGCGAAGAAAGTACCAGTCGCAGCTCGAAGCCCCAGCATCCAAATCATACGACTTTAAGTTCAACCTGGCCGAGGCTGTAGAGAAGAGACCGGACGATTTTGCCCAGCTCACAGTAATGTTAATGGAAATCCACGTGAACAAATTTTCCACCAAGTTACCAGACCCACTTAAGGATCAGATTTCAATGATTTCATACAAGTATATTGACGGGAACAAAATGTTCGATGGCTCCAACAAGGTGGAGAGGTTCCTAGTCAATAAAAGCTCTTTCAAAGAGGGGCTTCATTGGTCGAGCTTCAAACTTCCAGGCGTAGAGGTTGTGTTAGCTCAAACAGAGGTAGATATGTTAAACAAGCTACTCGAGGCTGTTGAGTACCTCGACCCTGATATTCTTGCTGGCTATGAAATCAACAACATGTCGTGGGGATATATTATCGAGAGATACAGGGCCTTGGATACTAACATCCTCTCCCAATTGAGTAGATGCAGAGAAAACAATGCCGGGAAGTTTGGTGACAGATGGGGATACACTCACACGTCAACAATCACTGTTACTGGTAGATTCACAATGAACTTGTGGCGTGTTCTTAGAAGAGAAGTGACCTTGAACAATTACAGTTTCGAGAATTGCTGCTATCACGTTTATCATCACACCTTTCCAAAGTTCGATAACGCAGAGATGTCTCAGTTGTTGAATGGGAATCACTCTCAGATGGTGTTTGGATTGAGCTATTACTCGAGCAAGCTTTCAGTGATGGAATATTTCATTGATGCACTCGATTTGATCCAAAAGAATGTCGAGTTGTCGAGACTTGTGGGGATTGATTTCAATTCCAACTTCTACAGAGGATCCCAGTTCAAAGTAGAATCGATACTTGCACGGTTGGTGAAGAGTGAGAACTTTCTACTTAACTCACCCTCGAAAGAACAGGTTCACCATATGCGGGCTTTGGAACAAATTCCATTGGTGATGGAGCCAAACTCAGGTTTCTACAAGTCACCATTGTTGGTGTTGGATTTCCAGTCTTTATACCCTTCAATCATTATTGCTTATAATCTTTGCTACTCCACGTTTCTCTGTCGGTTACATGGATTCGATGCCAAGCGGAATCCCATTGGATACATGAACAACATGAATCTTCCTCCAATGCTTCTTGATCTCCTTCACAAAAACAACTGTCTCACAATAACTCCAAACGGTATGTGTTTTGTGAAGAGGAAGATCCGCAAGTCTATTCTATCCACCATGCTTCAAGAGATTCTTACTCTCAGAATCAATATCAAAAGCTTCTTATCGTTCTTCAAACAATCAGAGCACCCACAACTCTTCAAAGTGTTCAATTCTAAACAAATGGCATTGAAGTTAATAGCAAATGTGACTTATGGATACACTTCGGCGTCTTTTAGTGGGAGAATGCCCAACTCTGATGTGGCCGATTCTATTGTTTCTATGGGAAGGGAGATTCTCACACAGTCGATTGATTTGATAGAGGAAAGTGAATTCGGATGTAAGGTTGTGTATGGGGACACAGACTCTTTGTTCGTATACCTTCCGGGGAAGTCCAAAGAAGAAGCTTTCGATGTTGGAGAAGCACTTGCAAAGATGATAACAGACAAATTCCCTGACCCTGTTAAGTTGAAATTCGAAAAGGTGTACCATCCGAGTGTGCTTCTAAGCAAGAAAAGGTATGTGGGGTACAGCTTTGAGTATAAAGATCAAAACACTCCCAAATTTAATGCCAAAGGAATCGAAACAATCAGGAGAGACGGCATTCCGGCTCAACAGAAGATCGTAGAGAAAGCACTTCGTATCCTCTTCGACACGAGTAATTTGAGTCAGGTGAAGAAGTATGTCACTGGTGAGTTCGTCAAAATCAAGAACAATAAAGTTGTGATCAAAGACTTCTGTTTTGCAAAGGAGGTACGGTACGGCACATACAGGAATGAAATGTACCTACCTCCCGGGGCTATTGTAGCAAGAAAGAAGATCGAAGAAGATGAAAAGAACGAACCCCAATACCGTGAAAGAGTTCCCTATGTGGTATACAAAGATCCCACCAAAGAGAGGCTTAAAGATCGATGTGTGTCACCAGAAGAGTTCGTTTCCAGTCTCAATACTGAAGCACCCATGCAGTTGGATTTCGACTACTACATCACCAAAGTCCTCATACCGCCATTGGAGCGGATATTCAACTTGATGGGTGCAGACATCAGACAATGGTACGCGTCTCTCAAGTTGAATCGAGAGGATAAGGATAGAGATCAAGATCTAAGGGCTCACAAGACATTCAACTTCGCCCAAAAGAAAGCGTGTGTCAGCTGTGGTCAGCGAGGGGAAGACGCCGATTTGTGTAGTACTTGTATTCAACGAATCCCGCAAATCCTTGTTGAGAGAAACACATTAGTGAAGGACACACAAATGAAAATGGCAAGTCATAATGCCAGGTGCACCGAATGTGTAGCCCACTACAGTACCAAGGGTGGACCTCCGGCACAAGTTTTCGCAAAGTGCAAGAACCAAGACTGCTTCAACTATTTTGACGGGATCAAAACTAGAAACGAGCTCAAAAAGCACACTCATAAATTACATAGTATTTACAATCAGCTATAGCCAAAGATAGAAAAATATAAATAATTATCGAGATCAACGCGCAATGGCTTACGACAAGGACTTCAAACTTCCACAAGGATACTCATTCAGAAAGTTGGAAAAAGCCGACTTCCACAACGGATACACCAAGACATTGGAGGTGTTGACGGTAGTGGGTGACGTTACCGAACAAAAGTTTGATAAAGTTTTCGAATACTGGAGTTCATTACCTGATATCTTTCATCCACATGTCATTACCAATAGTGACAATAAAGTAGTGGCAACAGGCTCATTAATCATTGAACAAAAGATAATCAGAAACTGTGCCAGCTTAGGTCACATCGAAGATATTTCTGTTGATAAAGAAGAACAAGGGAAAAAGTTAGGCTACTCTATGATTGTTGGATTGACCAAGGTCGCCAGGGATGCTGGATGTTACAAGGTTGTATTAGACTGTTCGCCCCATAATGTTGGATTCTACGAGAAGTGTGGATACACCAATGGTGGAAATAACATGTATATTAAATTCTAGTCATTTATCGTTACCATTATATGGATTCAAGTGCCTAAAGATGTTAGTAACATATGATTCGGTGGACATCAATATATACATACCTCCATAGAAACAATCGAGTTTCCTCTGATAACCTGTTTTGTTAGTAAACCGTGTAATATCCTTAGCTCGTTATACATACCACTGTGCCCAAATTCAGTTTATCACCTTTATCGTTTTGTTCGTATGCTTCTGATACTGTAACATTAAGAAACACCTATAAGTTAGTAAAAGCCTACCTCTAAAGCACATTCAATACATACATCAAAGGCCTTCAACGTCCCCTGGACAGATCTGCTTCCATTCAAGTGGATAGCCACTTGTTTATTCAAGTACTTTTTCAATTCAGGTGTGGATACCATCTAGTTACCATCTAATAATTTTTCGCATCAATTGAAGTGGTATCAAAATACAAATGGATGACGATTTCACGTCTTTTTCAGACCTCATGAGGTCTCCTGTTTCAGAAAACCCCACCCCAGCCCGACGAGAGTCTAGCTTGAGAACGTCTGGATCCAAGAACCAGGATTTAGAAGCCACTCCTACGCGTGAGACCGTATCTCAAGCCAGAATAAATGAAACCAGTCCCGACGTGGTGGCCCTCCAGAGATCGAAAATCAGCCTTATGAAACAAAAAGACGACCTCTTGGTGAAGAGAGAGGCGCTATTCGATCTGTTGAACAGAGAAAAAAGCGAAGGAAGGAAATTGAAGGAAGAATTGGGTAAAATGAGAGCTCAATCTATGTTGGAGATCTTGATCCAACAGAATAATAACCAATTTGCCGGAGACGTGAATTCCAAATTCAAAAGGGCACTAGAAGGAGAAACAGACGACTCGAAACGTTTGGAAAATGCTTTCGGAGTGCTCCCTTCCCAAAACTGGACTGCAAGATTGGAATATATCCGCAAGTTCTTCCCCAATATAATTGTCACAGATGCATCTGTTTCGATTGATGTGAAAACAAGAACCTACAATTTCACAGTTACCGCACCCCGACTATTCAGATTACCTATTTGTATACATATTGACTCTGGAAATGACTGTGTCACCAACATAGAGATTCAGTCCAAGAAATTGAGAAGTATCGGAGTCTTATCACCTTCAGTGCAACGACGCATACTTGACGATTACACACCCAATAATAGAGCTGACTCCATAATCAGGGTGCTTGATTCACTCGCCCAATGCGTTAGGTATCGGTCTGAACAACTCACTGCAATAATCAAGCGATTCAAACCTTGCATTGTATCCAACATCAATATCCAACCACTTTTGACAGACAAGGATCTTGAAGCAGATCAAGCATTACTTCACCTCAAGAAGGTGGATGAGCTCACTCTACGTATCCCTGGAAATGCTCGACATCAGGAGTTTGCCATCATATTGAGTTGGGATATATCGGTACAAGACCCATTAGTAGGAACATGTGCCCCAGTACTTAATTTGAAACTCCAGAAGAACCTGGATATCACCGACATTTCCGAGACTTTTCATTACATCAATGGTACCAATGATGTCCCGGAAAAGTTGCACGTGTTGTTCAAAACCGTATTCGAGCTTGACTTGTGAACAATCACTGTATGTACGAGATAAATGATCACGAACCAAACCACATCATACAATCTGAATCTCTTCTTGGTCCAAATTGATCTTCACTTCAACTTCCAGCTTGGGAACATCGATAGATTGGGTGAATTTTAATAATTCGTAGATGTACCGTGTTGTTTCAAGCACGGTGTCATAATCATAAACTGGGTCATATTCCTCGGCATCTGGCTCACCACCTTCGAGTTCCTTGAATAGAGCTTTTCCCCTACTTTCGTATAATATTTGCTCGATACCGTGAACAATATCATACCTTATTTCCTCCCAGGTGATATCTACAAGTCCGTTTCCAACAGATTTCTTGTACTGGAAGTAAGTGTAAAACCAATCTCGTATCCTAGCAACTTTCAGCGGCAGGTCTGGCCCAGGTCTGTGGGTTGTGAGGAACATTTTTAAAGATGAGAGTCTTGAAAATCGTAGCAAATTGTTGTCGATGGCCCTATGTGGGTATCTCTTATCGTTGGATATATTTATATCCATAACTTTCTTAACACCTTCGATGGGATATTTGAGGTACAAAAAGGTTCTTCTTTTGAGGGCCTGCTCGAATCTTCTTTCACCCGCTGGACTGATTTTGTTAACAGGAGGTGATTGATCGGCACCAGGAGGCAACCTTTGTTTCTTTCGTTTTTTCTCCCAATTTTCATCACCCTTGGATTCTACAATTTCGGGTGCTTCTTGTTCTCGATCTTTTTTACTTTTGTTTCCTCGCTTGGGATTATTTTGGTGTTCTTCATCCGCTAGATACTCCAACCTGGTTGCAAACATTTTCTCTGAGTATTCTATTTCGTAGTCCGTGTCTCTATCGAAATTGTCCAATTGATCTGTGGGCACGTACTCAATGGCGGGCATTTCGTGGGGATGGAACGGGTTTCTAGCTAGCTCTCCGGGTGTGAAACTGGTCTCCAAGTACGTGTAAATCAACCATAAGAACCTAAGGGCTCTGTTGGCGGGATGGATCTTCGTTTCCAAGAAAAACTCCATAAATGAGTTGGCTGAATGTTGGCAATTTTCTGTGTGTTCGTGGTGGAATTGGACTCCATTGACATTATTGCTCAATAAGAATAGCAAAAACACCAAATTGGTATTTGGTTTGGTTGGAGGTGGGTGAGCCAAAAGGTCCTCGATCGACTTGAAATCCTCTTTTACGTCACTCACAGCCTTCAAAATCGACTTCAATCGAGGAGTATCTTGTAAAGGTTTCGTACCTCCAGTTACAGGGTCTGCTTGGAGAGAAGGAATTGAATGGAAGGTTCTCAATGTACTTCTCATTTCAGGTACAAAGTTGATTGTGGTGTTCATTCTACCGGTGTTGACCAATAAGCAAACTTTTGCAACTGATACGCCCATTTCGACATCCCTCAAGAGTCGGTCTTTCAAGATCTTCGAACACTTGGGCGACTCTGCCAACGTTCTGACGTATAGTTCCGAAAATGTAAAATAGGGTCCATTGTAGACGTTTGGAACCGTACAATAAGAGAAAGGGTTTGTGAAAACTCGCTTCTTATTACTGAACAAAGCGTCAAGGAAGTCGTATTGGATGTCTTTACGCCAGAAAGGTTCTCCATCTGACTTTTTGAGATACCTTACGCCCTTTGGAATCGAAGCACTCAAGGGTCTCTTTGATTTTCTTTCATCGGATTCTTCGTCGTGGGATGTGGAATGTGTTTCTGGCACAACAGAAGTTCGGTAGTCACCGGGATGAGCCACATGGATTCTGAATTGGTCGACGTATGGCTGTTTAGGATATAGGTTCTGGTATGGCTGTGCGGGCACGGAAATTGAAACTGGTATTGAAGTTTCTGGAGACAACGGTGCAGGTGCTATTGGGGCTACGGGATTCGATGCAGCTAGAGGCACGTGCATAGGTCTATTTGTAATTGCAGGAGTGTTCTCTGGCGAGTCTCTTTTACCGTGCACAAATGTGTCGTGAATTGGGTCGTAGTTCATTTCACCTTCAACGTTTCAACTATGCGTATTTTGGAATATGCGAAAATATAATTCGATTTGAGTTAAGTTGATAATTGTTAATTGCGTGAGGATGTCGCTTCCAGTTACTTGGAGACAATTGCAATTGTTCGAGGTCATACCGATTCGAGACCCTAACCTCGAGTCTGAAGATGCCATATACTCGGATTCTTCTCTTATTGCCATCAATGCGTCCCGGTCTTATATGGTGGTGGCAGTTCATTCATGTATTATAAAGATCGTGTCTCCCAAATACTCGGTGCTTAGATCGTTCATGGCATGTGAGCCGGACTACACTCTCACGTTCATACGATCAATTCCACAAACCGATTACGTGGTCACGGTTGCAGAAAAGCAGGGGGCACCTTCGGTGTTACGATTGTGGGATTTGTCTCGTCTTGTACAATTACCGGTTGATGACAAAGATGACGTTGAAGCTCTCAAAACAAAGTTCCAAACCCTGGTTCTGATAGTCAATAGAGACAACTCGTTTCCCATCAGTGCTATCACCTTCAACAAAGAATTCACGTGTTTGGCGGTGGGTTATACCAACGGGAAGGTTCTTTTAATCAGAGGAGACATGCTCAGAGACAGAGGGTCTAAACAAAGACTTGTGTACGAGTCACCAGACCCTGTTACGGGCCTCCACTTCAACGAATACCACCAGGTGCTTTATGTCACCACAACCTCCCGGATTCTTACGGTTCCTACTACCGGCAGAAACCAGGGGAAGCCATTGAACGTGTTGTCGAAGAAAATTGGTGTCCCACTCCATTGCTCTGCAGTCGACCCCGAATCGAGCCAGTTGATCGTGGGGGTGGACTCCTCAATCAGATACTATAGCCAAAATGGCAAAAGTCACGTGATCAATTTCGAGATTCTGAAGAAGTTAATCCACCGATTCGGGCGTGATTATCTTTTGATTGTTTCCCAATCTCAGGAAGGTACCAGCTACAGCTCTAGAGCCGGCTCTTTAGCTGCTGGGGCTTCTCGGAGTTCTGGATCCAGGGTGATTGTTGTGGATCTCAAGTACAAACATGTATCTTTCAACTTGACCATACCCAACACATCTATAAACCACGTATTCGAGTGGGAAAATGACACCTACCTCTTGAGTGGAGATGGTTTGCTCTACAAGATTCACGAAAAACCTGTGAACCAGCAGGTGGAGTTGATCTTACAAAAACAAGTGTTCAACTTGGCTTACCAAATAGCAAAATCTTCAAAACTCCCTGATAGATCCTTATTGAGGATCTGTAAATTGCATGGGGATTACTTGTATCAGCAGCAATCATATGATGACTCCATAAATTCCTACATCAAGTGCTTGAGATACTACAATATCGAGGACTTGCAACTCGGAGAAGACGACGAAAAATTGAATGACTTCATTATGAACATAATTACCAAATTCAAAGATGCATCCAACATCACAGACTTGACGAGGTTCTTAAATCTGCTCTACGAGTTTCTGATTGCCAACAGTGATCATGTCACCCTTCTCTTATGTTGTTACTGTAAACTCAAACAAGTTGACAAAATCAGGGACTTCATCGACAAAATTTCATCTGACGACCTGAACAACCTTTCTGACCTGGACTTGGATTTCACATTGATCATAAACCTTTTCAGGGAATGTGGATATTTCGACGAAGTCATTAAGCTTTTGTACCATTTGAATCAACCCAACTTGATTGTCGACATACAACTTAACGACTTGAATAGCCCCCAGAAATGTCTCAAATACATCAAGTCCTTGTCCATCGATGATCTCCTTTTGATTTTGATAGAGCACTCGAAAACTCTCTTGGACCATGCACCTATCGAGACAACCCAATTGTTGATCAACGTGTTCACTGGAAAGTACCAATCTGCGGAGAATTCCAATGCGTTGGAGGGTTCGAAAGATACTGGGTTTGAACGGGAAGATGGCGGTGTTTTGAACAGTTACAAGGCTTTCATGGCCTATTTACTGGGAAGAGACACCGATGACGATGATGCCACCATTGCATCCAACGGCAATGGCACCTCGGAGCCAACATACCTTCCTCCCAGACCAAGTCTCATCTTTCCCAGCTTCGTGAATAATCCTAATGAGTTTGTGGTTTTCTTAGAAGCGTGTATCGAGACTTTTGATAAATATCAAGGAAGTATTAGCGACAAAAAAGAATTGCTTATCACACTCCTTGAGATGTACTTGAGTCTTTCCAAAAAGGAACCCTCATTACACGACGAATGGGTCCAAAAAGCAGAGGCCTTGGTGAGGGTAAACGGTCTGTTGTTTGATGAATCATCGTTGTTGCTCATTTCACACTTGTACGACTTCCAGTACAACATCACAGAAACCGGCGAATATGACGACCACGTTTTCCGTGATGCACAGATTTGCAAGGATGTCAAGAAGTGCTTTGATATTGTAAAAGCTCATGGTGATGAGAAACCGGAACTTTATAAGACACTCCTTAGGTTCATCATTTCGTCCGAGGACATCTTCAAGCAGGTATCCGATAAAGATTTCTCTCTAGTGATCAACAAAATCAAGGACCTTAAATTGGCGTCGCCACTTGAAATTGTGCAGATATTGTGTTCTAATGAGTTCACTACCATAGGTTTGATTAGAGATTACTTAATCGAGGTGATCGATACCAACAACCAAGAGATCAACAACAATAGACACCTCGTTGAATACTATGAGAAGGAGTCCATCAAGAATAGTTTCCAGGTGACTGAATTGAAATCTAAGCCTTTCATAATTCAGAATAACAAGTGCAGTGCATGTAATTTGAAATTGGATTTCCCGGTCGTACATTTCAAGTGCAAGCACTCATTCCACCAACGGTGCTTGAATGACAGTTACCTAAGCAACAATGACTTCATCAACTCACATCCTACGTGCTCCATATGTGTCAACGATATAGATCTGATACAAACCCTCAGAGACGAGCAATTGCATGCCAAAGAAGAAACCGATATATTCAATCTGGCTTTGGCAGAGTCCAACGATAAGTTCAAGGTGGTGACCAACTACCTCGGAAAGGGTGTAATGGAAGGTGACTTTGTGCAAATCGACAACGACGCTTAGGAAATGTTTCAGGTTTGTCTCAGGTTTGTCTCAGGTTTGTTTCAGGTTTGTCTCAGGTTTGTCTCAGATCTGTTTCAAGTGGTATCTGAAACATACATACAGTCGCACTTACCACATACTGTATCTGTCGGTATTCACACTGTTGGTAGTGTATCTACGAATTCAGGGTTCAGAACTCCTATTGGAGCAGCCCGATTAGGGAATAAATCAGAGATCTGAAACATCAAGATACTGCCACACAAGGTGTAAGAAAAGTATAAATAGAGGTACAATATTCCCAGGAAAATAACCTAAGTGAGAACAAGTGAGATTAGGGATATTGTGTAATCAATAGTTCTATAAGTCAATTCAACACACTACGTTCTAACTGTCTACTGTATACAGGTATACTCTACTCCATACAGTACAAGACCTTGCTTATACCCACGAACCGACAGTATCACACCATGTCATCATCTGTAAGTCGAGCAAGTTCAATGTATAGTGAAGAAACTCACACCGTCTATTCAGGGTCCATTCAACTCAGAACTGCTGTGGTAGCTCTTCTTAGTGACGACTCAAAATTCTACCAAGAGGTCAATTCGGTGAACAAAATCTTCAGGTGTCTCTTGGACAATGTGGATGCCTACAAGTACAGTTTCACCACCACCGAGTATAATTTGATTTTCGAGGATCTCAGCAAGATATTGGAGATGCACAAAAAATTCCAGAACAAAGCCGTGAATTTACTCAAGGCCAGCAGTTTAAATCCCGGTGTCATTGAAGTCAAAGTGAGTGAGTGGGAGCAGTTGGTTCACCAGAGTGCTTTGCACAGAGTGGATATTGGAGGACTTTTGAACGAGGAGATTCTCTCCAGTGAAAAGTATAAGGAATGTGTGACCCGGTTTATAAGCAGAACCAAGTTCGTCAAGGAGATTATCAGGTTGAAAGTGGAAACATACAAGCAGGCCCGGAGCTGGATGAAGGAGGGTAACGACTTGACCAAGTCCAGCGAAGTGCGTAAGAGTTTAGACCAGTTGCTCGACGAGCCACTTGAGAGATTGTACCGGTACCCAAGCCAATTGAAACAGATGATCAATCATACGGCCAAAGACTCGTCGTGTCACCACTCGCTTAATGTTGCACTTGTGAAGATCAACAAGCTTCTCGACCACATTTACGCAACTCCGTATGTGAACAGCTGGCAAGAAATAAAAGTTGCAAATAGTGTACACTACAAGAGTTCGCTTACGTCAGACACTCACAGAAAAGAGGTGCAAAAATATCTCAGCACCATCAAGAGCAAGTACCAGCACCTAAGAAAGATTCGGGACCACGTCGTGTCACTCCAAAGGGCCATGGTCAAGTTCACACAAAGCCACAAGGCGTACGCGTATTGTTGGCGAGAAGTGCTCGGAGGGCACGAGATGTTTGAGTTAGTGTTCACGCGATACCAGGCAGTGATGGGAAATATCGACACCCAAACACACTCGGTAGTAGAACACATTGATGACAGCGTGGTGGAGCCCATCAACATGTGTCTCAGGTATCTCAAACCGTTGACCAAAATCACCAGTGTCGACTGGAAACAGTGCAATCAGTATTTGGACACGCTCCCTCGGATGATTCTTTTGATCCATAATTTTGCAACCATTGTGCAGGCTAGAGTGAGTGGAAGTATGGTGGAATGGATGAAGGTACAAGCCACGCCCGATGCCAATTCACAACATCAGTATGACGAGATCGTTCACAACTGTATCAAGAGATGGATAGTAACAACCTAAATACTCATTAAACTACAAACCTTGAGTTGCACTTGCTAATAAGTGAACAGTATGTTGCTATCACAAGAGCGTTAACTGTAGGAGGCGCTTGTGTACAGGAACACCAATTGGAAGTGGCTCTTTTATTTCCGCAGTTTTTTCGTCTCACTTGACAATCGAAATTATTGAAAATTTCATATCAACCCCCTGATAGATCGTTATTATTCAACTAATAAATTTAAATGTCTACCCCAATCGATACACCAGTCCAATCCTCCAATTTGTGTGCCTTATTGACTTGGAAAGATCCAGTTCAAACCGGTAAGGTGTTTGGATCCATTGTGTTGTCTTTAATTGTGTTCAAGAGTATCAATTTGCTCAACATCTTTTTCCACTTGGCTTACGTTGCATTGTTGTTTTCTGCTGCTGCTGAATACGCCGGTAAGTTGATCACTGGCCAAGGTTTTGTCACCAAGTACAAGCCTACTACAAAGGCTTATGCTAAAACTCTTAACGAAACCATCTTACCTGCAATTGGTGAAGGTGCAAACAAAGCCGAAGCTACTTTGTATGAAATTGTTTACGCTCATGATATCGAAGCCAGTTTGAAAGCTGCCGGAATTTCTTACGTGTTGTACAAACTCACCTCCTGGTTTTCATTCTTCACCTTATTGGCCACCTCAGTAGTGTTATTATTCACTGTTCCAGCCATCTACCAAAAGAACAAAAAGGAAATCGATGCTGCTGTTGCTCAATACTCCAAGATTGCCAAGGACAAGGCTGGCGAATACACCAAATTGGCCCAAGATAAAGCTGCTCCTCATGTTAACAAATTGGTTGAAAAGTCTGGACCTGTTGGATCCTTCATCAAGAGTAAGATCCCAACTAGAACCGCCGGTTCGACCGTTGGTGCCGATAGAGCTCCCTCATACTCAGCCTCCGAACCAGAATTGTCTACAGCCACCACCACCGGAGCTTCCACCAAATTCCCAGAAGTTCCAACCAGCTCCATAAAAGATGATTCCACCTTTGAAGACTTGGTCGATGAAGCTAAAGCAGCCACCGCTAATGTTGAAGCTAAATTCTAGGAGTTATACAGTGCCGATGTATTTATTAGTAACTGTATTATACATTGAATTTGACTATTGATGTAGATATCTGTAAAATGATGTGGATATCCGTGTAAATGATATAGATATCTGTGAAATGATGTGGATACCTTTGTAAATGATATAGACATCTGATTCCAGTTCTAGTGATTGGATGTTCTACGATAACATGCTATCCACTTGTTCCCCTTATTCCTGGTCACTTTTTGTCCTTCTTCGGTGGAATTGTACATGATTTCAACACACTTATCCTGCTCCTCCCACTGTTTGTCCAATCTCTCGAAAAGTGGATGCTCATCCAAATGCTCCACCATCCAGTTGTGTAAATCTTCCACATCGGTGATGGTATAGACGATTCCTCCTTCCTGTAAAGCGTAAGCGTACTCTGATAAAAGAGTAGTGGTGATGATTCTGGCCTTATGTTTTCTCTGCTTGAAATGGGGGTCTGGGAAACAAAAGAACATCTTCTTCAACTGTCCTTTCTTGAAGAAGTTGGGTAAGAACTTCATGGCATTCCCACGTATCACCGCTATGTTCTGGTAATTGACGGGTTTGGCTTTGTGTTTCTCCCTCAATGCAATGATTCTATCCTCGACGTACTGGGTCACCTGCACTCTGATTTCCATCCCAAGAACCAACGTGGACGGAAATGCTTTGGCCAACCCAGTTAAAAGACCTCCATATCCACATCCGATATCAGCGATTTCCACGTCCTGGGTCATGCTACCGGTCTCATGGTCCACGTACCCGGGATAGAATTGCGTCCAGTCCATTTTATCAGGCGATTTGGGGTAATCAAGTCGGTGATCACTGAATGGATTCGAATGTGCTCGCTGTCTATAGTATCTCTTTCTTGGTAAAACGGTCTTGCCTTTTTTGGTGGGAGCTTCACTGGCCTCGCCTTCGGGGCTTTGGATCTTCACCTGCTTCCTGGTCTGCTCCTGCTTCTCCCTGTACGCCTTCCTCTTGCTCTCGGCCTCTCGTTGGTGTCTTAATTGGGCATCTTTATCCATGATAGTGCGATGAGTTTTTCAATTTTGAGAAAATGTGTATATTCTATAGAGCCTCTTAATACTATTTACAACTGCTCTCTGTCCTTCACACTTTGCTGTAAACTCAAATATAATCTTTGAGGAGTACTTTGTAAGGTGTTCACCAAGCCTGCACCTCCTAATACTGTCAATAAGCCGGCTAATTGCCCTTGTAACTGGTCTTTAGTTGGCAAGTCTTTAAGCTGGTCGACCTTGTCGATGTCAAATACCAGGTTTTCGATCTTGGCTCCAACCAAAAACAACTTCTCTTGTGACGACTTCAACACTTTCAACACCAGTGCCACAACAGTGGGATCGGTCTTGGGGATGGTGATAATACCAGTTGGCCCGTTGAGTAATGGGAAAAACGGGTGCTCCACGTCTCTGTTCTTGGCCGACACTTCTCTGTCTGCTGGATCGTGTTCGTTTTCTGATCTGAGATACACTTTATATATGGCACTTCTGATGATGTGAAGCTTTGAGCCCAAGTTGGTGAGTTCACTTCTGATTTTGGCATTTTCCGATTTCGTCAAGTTATTGTGATGTACGAACAAAACAACCTCGTTGGTGTCGTTCAAAAGTTTGTAATGATCTACGAGGAACGTCTTCCTGGAGTTGATATTCTTACCTGTGTTTCTCTTTGTTGGAGTTTGCAAATTGATTGGTGAGCTAGCGAACGATCTGGTCCCTATGAACGTGGAGATTTGGGGTTGGTGCTTACATTGTGCTCTGGTGGCTCCCCATGCCAACGAACTCACCGGTCTGGCGGCTCCCTTAACAATGCTGGGTATCCCAAATGCCTTTACTGCGTTCATTGTCAAATTTTTCAGAGTGCGAGGATTTTGGAGACCAATCTGCGAGTGCTTCAATTCACCGTGCGAGGATGCACGAACCCACCACGGAACCACCGCCAACCCACCGCGAACCCATTGCGAAATTCTACCACATGGCTGTATTCCTGGGAAGTCGTATCTCAATTACTGTCAAATTCTATCCCTCTACTCTATCCGTTTTTTCCATCTCTTTCCCTCCAGTTCTAACCTCTTGCGCCCTCGTCTCATCCTCCCGTCTAACACTCTCCCCACTCTTCTTATATGAAAGTATTCTTAAACCTCCATCTTTCGCAACCATACAACGCGATCAAATTTTCAATTACCATCACAGGCATGCAAAACAGCCTTTTGAAACAACTAAATGATAACATATCCAAGTCAAAAAGGGTCCACAGAGAAGATAACCCCGATATGACGGGGCCTAACCCACCAAAGATCCGTAAGCCGTCTCCTGTCCAACAATTTGGCTTTGTAGATATCAAAAAACTAGAACATAGTGCCAGAATGGTGCAGAAAAACCTCAAGTTGATCATTGACGAAGCTCCTTCGTTTGAGCATTTGGGGGCATTGGTGGACTCCAGTTCCACTGATGAAATCACCAGAGACAGTCTAAAAAATAACAAGTTGGTACATCTAGCATGTCAATTAAAGAGTTTATATGAGCAAGGTGTATTGGGTATTTTCGATAGAATCCTAGAGAATGATATACCCTACGAAATACCGAGTGTCAACGGAGATTCTAGGGTTTATGAGCAAGCACTGGCCGAAAGTGAAGAGATAAATGGCTCCAAAACCGCTTCTAGAAATAAAAATGACCAAAATGACCAACAGGATGACCGCAAACACGACCACGATTCTGGCAACACATCTGATACGGATGGGCCCGTTCCGTTTCCTGAACTCCCTCAAATCAAAGACCCCCATCTTCACGCTAGAGTGTTCACTCACAAATCCACCATCAACAATAAGTCATACCTCTATAGATCAGAGCTTATCTCCAGTCACAACGAAAGGTTGGAGTTTTTGGGTGACTCAGAGCTTAATAACACCGCCACTCGTATTATCTATGATAGATATCCCACAGCACCCGAAGGAGAATTGTCAAAAATGAGGTCTGAGCTTGTAAATAATAAAACCTTGGCCGAGTTCTCAATAGCATATGGTTTCGACAAGAAACTTCAGTCCAACATAAATGATGCCATATTGAGACAGGGAAGTCAAAAAGTGTTTGCAGATATTTTTGAAGCTTATGTCGGGGCATTGTCTGTGGAGAATCAACGTGATAATAGGATCATCAGAGAATGGCTTTTGAAGTTATTCCATTTCCATCTTGAGAAATTCGATAAACGTATCAATCAAACAGAAGAGGTCAATAAGGACGCCAAACTGGAACTCTACTCATTGGTGGGAACGGCTGCGTTCCACCCTATCTATAAAGTCACTCAAATAGGAGATGGGGCTTCTAACCCATTTCATGTGGATTGTATGATGGATAATGAGATCTTGGGAACGGGAATAGCCCCTGGTTTGAAAGAAGCGGGTCTCAGAGCTGCAATGATGGCATTGAAGAACAAGGAGATGTTGGAAAAGTATATTCAATTGAGACTTCACACAGACAAGGCGCAATCTGTAGTGAGCCAAAAAGCTCCTGTTCCCGTTGAGCCAGTAACATCAACAAACAGAGACATTAGTCTTCCTTTAAAAGCCACCGATAGCATCCGGTTCGATAGTGACGCAAGAAATAAGCTTTATGCGGTGCTATCCAAGAACTATAACTTGATACCAGAATATTCTTGTACGGAAACAAGTGACCGGCTATTCACAGCTGAGTTGAAGATCTCCGACAAAGTTTTTGCGCTTGGACTGGATATGTCAAAGAAGAAAGCTATGGCAAAGGCAGCAAAAGTGGTTTTGGATAATATCTCTGTGTTGAAGCAGCATATTGCAACGCTGAGCAATCTGCTTGAAAAGGTAGTATAGCCATAATAACTTAATGCATGTTCATGTCCATTCGTAACTGGTCGCAGAAGTATGTTCTCTGAGACATGAGAGTCAAGTTGGATGGAAGAGTGAAAGTACGGCATTATTAGTTGAGTATGATTTTTCCTCGTTAAGAGGTATGATTTACTATGTAAGGCAAAAAAAATGCTACATTCTGTACCTACCGGGTTGTTTGTGGATTTTTGAATTTTTCCATGGCTGTCAATCCAAGCAATGGTTGAAAAATCTCCATCAATTCATCTCCACGCTTCCCCAGATTTTCCATTTTTCGCAGTTAAAACCAAATTCTGCAAGTGTTGGGACACTACTTAGTCAAACAGTAGTATCATCAACCTCCAAATTCTACATTCTATGACACCAGACTGGCATTCAGGTAATCTCTTTCATCACTCACGGTTTTTGCTGTCCGAGTATCCCTCCGTGGTGAAATTCAATGGTATTTTGCCATAGATGTTTAGCGCTACACCTTCATGAATTTATTTCTTGGTTGGTGATGCTTTAACGACACAACTGGATTCACTAACCATCAAATGTCAATTTCAGGAGTGAAACGTTCTCCGATAGAATGGATCAAGAGGATCTATATATCCTACTGATTATAATGCTGAGTAGCAGTCATCAGATATATTCTATACAATCTCCCAACCACCGTAGAGCTTTGAGGCCTATCTTCCCGGCCAGTTCCCAGTAGGGCACACGTGCTCATGGCCATTCAAAAACTATGTCTGTAATTACTGCAAACGCTAACGAAGGAAATAAACTATGGAAAGGAAAAATCCAAAACAAGTTTGGTCTAAAACAATGATACCAAGACGGCCACGAACACAGCCAATAACGAAAGGGTTTGGCGGGACCCAGATCCGTCTAATGAGTGAGTTGAGATTTGGTGAGATGATTCTTGTGGGTAGTCAGAACCAACACCAGAACTCGAGCTGGATTCGGAGCCAGAATTGGCGCCTTTGGTCTCCTGTGAAACAGAAGTCCCCAGAGGGCGAATTTCGGAGCCTCCGATCTGAGTAACCGCAAAAACTGTAGACAAATCCTCCACTATTTGAGTAGTATACGTGGTTTCAACCTCGCTACCCTTTATCTTCTGACACTTATGGCACTTTTCCGTAACAGTCACAATTGGAGCTGGTGTTTCAACAACTACACAAGGTACCCCTCCATAGATTGTGGTGGTGTAAGTGGACACTGAGTCTCCGGAACAAGCGAGCGTGGTGGTGATTGTCTTTCCTTGCACTGGAGTTTCAACCAAAACGATGGGGTCTCCGTTTGGAAGAGTGGTGGTGTGTGTTGAAGTGAAAGTGCCAGTCCATGGAACGGTAAAAGTGGAAATTGGAGTCTCTACGACTATTTCAGGATTTCCGTTGCTGTCGGTGGTGGTGTAAGTTGAGGTGAAGGTGCCAGTCCAGGGAGTTGTGGTCCTCATGGTGGACTTTGGTTCTGGAGTTTCTATGACAACGAGTGGGTCACCGTTGGAGCTGGTGGTGGTGTATGTGGAGGTAAAAGATCCAGTCCATGGAGTAGTGGTAGTTCTCGTCAGTCCTGGTGTTTCAACAACCACCAAAGAAATCCCGTTGGATTGGGTAGTGGTGTAAGTGGACGTGAAAATACCAGTCCAGGGAGTGGTAATAGTCTTGGCCTCTGGAGTCTCCACTACCACTAATGAGTTTCCGTCAGACTGGCTTGTTGTGTATGTGGAAGTAAAAGTACCTGTCCAAGGAGTGGTAGTGGTCTTTGCTTCCGGAGTTTCAATGACAATCACTGGCACGCTATTGGAGTTGGTGGTCGTGTAAGCAGAAGTGAAACTGCCGGTCCATGGAGTGGTGATAGTTATTTTCAGTCCTGGAGTTTCTACAACCACAAGTGGGGAACTGTTCGAAGTTGTGGTATAAGTGGAAGTGAAGCTTTTAGTCCATGGAATGGTGGTAGTTCTAGCCACTTCAGGAGTTTCCACAACCACAAGTGGAGAACTGTTTGAAGTGGTAGTGTAGGTGGAAGTAAAGCTTCCAGTCCAAGGTACGGTCGTTGTAGACTCTGGGGTTTCCACAACTACAAGTGGTTCACTCTTGGAGTCAGTTGTTGTGTAAGTGGAAGCAAAGGACCCGGTCCATGGAGTAGTGGTAGTTCTTGCCAGTTCGGGAGTTTCAACCACCACAACTGGCGCACTATTTGAAGTTGTCGTATAAGTGGAAGTAAAGGACCCGGTCCATGGAGTGGTGGTAGTTTTCGTGAGCTCAGGAGTATCGACAACCACAAGTGGTTCACTGTTGGAATCAGTTGTTGTGTAAGTGGAAGTGAAAGATCCAGTCCAAGGTACGGTCGTTGTAGACTCTGGGGTTTCAATCACCACCAAAGGTTCACTATTGGAATCAGTGGTTGTGTAGGTAGAAGTGAAGCTTCCAGTCCATGGAATGGTGGTAGTTTTAGCCAGTTCGGGAGTTTCCACGACCACAAGTGGGGAACTGTTGGAATCAGTTGTTGTATAAGTGGAAGTGAAACCGCCGGTCCATGGGGTGGTGATGGTTAGTTTCAGTCCTGGAGTCTCAACAACTACAAATGGTTCACTGTTGGAGTCAGTTGTTGTGTAGGTTGAAGTAAAGGACCCGGTCCATGGAATGGTAGTAATTCTAACCAGTTCGGGAGTTTCCACGACCACAAGTTGGGAACTGTTGGAATCAGTTGTTGTATAAGTGGAAGTAAAGGACCCGGTCCATGGAGTAGTGGTAGTTCTAACCAGTTCAGGGGTTTCAATAACAACAAGTGGATCACCGTTGGTTTTTGTCGTGGTGTATGAAGAAGTGAAGCTCTCACTCCAAGGGGTGGTGATGGTGTTGGGCGATCTTCCTTCTGGTGTCTCGACAACAACGAGTGGATCACCGCCCGAGCGAGTGGTTGTATAAGTAGAGGTGAGACTTTCGCTCCATGGGGTAGTGATTGTGCTAACAGACCTTCCTTCTGGAGTTTCAACAACAATCAAGTGTCCACTGTTAGATCCTGTTGTTACTGTGTAAGTGGACGTAAAGGTGCCAGTCCAAGGGGTTGTTGTAGTACTGGTACTTGCCCTTGGTGTTTCTATCACAACTAGGGGAATACTGTTGGAAGTCGTGGTATAAGTGGAAGTAAAGCTGCCGGTCCATGGGGTGGTGGTGGTTTTCGTGATTTCGGGAGTTTCCACAACCACAACTGGCACACTATTTGAAGTTGTGGTATAAGTGGATGTGCCATTCCCTGTCCAACCAATTGTGGTGGTTGTTCTCAGCTCAGGAGTCTCTATTACTACCTCTGGAAATCCACTGGAAGGAGTGGTGGTGTATGTGGTAGTGATACCTCCAGTCCAACGAGTCGTGGTAGTTCTTGTCAGTTGAGGAGTTTCAACAACAACGGTCGGAATACCGCTGGAGGGTGTAGTAGTGTACGTTGAAGTGATACTTCCTGTCCATGGAATAGTTGTTGTTTTGGGTTCTGGTAAATCGACTTCGATGGTCGTCGTGACTCCAGAAGTACCTGGAGTATGAGTGATGGTTCTGGTAGATAATCCCGTCCAATGAGAAGTCCGAGTTACGACACAAGAAGGATCTTCTGGAGAATAATACCATGGGATATTGCTACCAGTGACCGTTCCTTGGGGCCCTGTTACCAGAAAACTCAAATAAGCGTCTGATGCATGTTGGGAATAATTCATTGCAACTGGATAATATTGACCACCAGTCAACTGGACGGTAACGGACCTTGCACCGGCCTCGTATGTTGTCAGGACTGACGATGCACCCAGAGGATTATCCAATAAGTTCACGGGAGGCATGCAACAATTTGATCCGATGTGAAAAACGGCCCTGTCAAAGATTTTCACAAGTTCAAAAGTATATGACCCAGTAGTGGCTGCATAGAAATATCCGCCAAAATGGAGAGAAAATTCATATATGTTAATCCTTTTTCCATAGACAGTCCCATAAGTTGGATTGGGTATGTTTATTGTGGGGAATGAAAAATCAATGTCCGTAACGCCGTCAGTTTCATTGAATTTTTTTGGAGTAGATGTGTATGTATAATAGCCCACCTGTAGACCTCTTCTGAGATTTTCGAAGTCACATCCCGTAACAGCAATCGCTGATAAGATTTGAGACACCAATAAGAGCAAGGTGATCAAAGGCGAATTCATGATTATAATACTCAAGTCTGGTGGAACCTACACTTATATAGTGGAATAAGAAGATCATTTGAGGGGCATGTTACAAGCATCGGTGAGGGCTGTTTACTATGAATGGAATGCCTTTTACGATGCCAAATTTTTGAGGATTACCGTTGTTAAATTGTTGAAGACACGCGTGAGACTAATGGAGATAATTTAGTTCCAAATGTGACTGTTCCAAGTACCGCATTGATTTGACGATGACGAGTTGCCATATCGAGCCGTTGTTGATCCAGAAATATTTAGCGTATTCTTCCGAGATATTTGGGGAAAGGTGCATTGGCCACGTAATTTTATCTGAGCGTATCCGGGCGATTCAACTTTCAAAAATAAAACAACAACCAGGATCAAATCATCAGAAGAAATGGATTCGCGTCGTCCTAATTGGTATCATAAATAATAACAATGTCCCTCACTGCATTTCTGTCCTTCACATTTTAATACCATCTGGTTGTAATCGTGAACACGAAAACACGTAAAAAGAATCAAAATGCCACAAAACTTGCACTAAGACGATTATGCCGATGATGGCTGAAGTTTTTCCTAATCAGACGGTACATAAGATGCGTGAGTCCCACGAAAAATATGCACCTCTGAAAACAAGAATATGTCGTACCGACATTAAAAGCAACGCAATCTGAATTCTCAAGCCCAGTATTTGAAATTCGGATTTCAAACCATTAATACACATACGGAAATTTCGTTGTTGATGAAATGAATCCTTTACACCTAGAATTTTAAATCGAAATAATCAAACTCATATAAAGTCGGCTCTCAATTCTTGCCTCGCTCGATCTAAGTTCGTTCCAAATTTAGCGAGGATCTCTCATGATCCTGTAAAGGCGCAAATGAACTTCCTGGGGGAACATTCTACCGATCTCAGAAGAAGAACATGAGGCTTCTTGATGGATCTTGTAGACGAGTTTCCTTCTACAAATCTTAACCTTAGGACGGAATCTCTCTGCTATTGATTTGATGGCTTGACAGTAAGCAGGTCTATCCTCCACAGGTTTAAGATTAGTGTGCTTTAACGCTTAAGTTGGTTCGTGAGGAAAGCGTGGAAAGAATTTCAGTTGGTTTAATCCAACAATGGTTCGACTTTGTCACTGGTATCATGAGCTCGGATGTAGACTCCGTCAAGAACTGTGTTTTCATTGACGAAGCAGCCTTCCATATTAACTTGATGAGAAATGGAGGATGGGCAAAGAAAGGAGAAACGCTCGTGGTTTAGACTTTTTCCACTAGAGCAGAGAGTAGAACAATTATCGGAGCGATAGGCTACTGCAGTGTCGTACAAATGAGTCTTAGAAAGCCCAAAGCTTCTGTTCAAATCAAGAAGAGAAAGGTTGGAGACAACGCATCCAAGGATACCTCTACCGGATCTGTAACTGGTCATTAAAAGCAGTTTCTCTTGGACTTGGTCGAGTGTCTTGATGAGCATCCTGTTTTGAAGAGTGCATATTTAGTTATTGATAATGCAAGTATTCATAAAAACCCAAGTATTAGTCGTATTGTTTCTGCTGGGGGATACAGAGTACTCTATCCGCCTTTCTCACCCGAACTCAACCCAATTGGAGAGTTCTAGTTGGTCTTTGAAAACAAGCTAAAGCGTGAAAAGCTTTTGAAGACTTGGACTCAAAGAATAGAAGGGGCTGTACCACTTGAATTAATACAAAATCAACACTCTGTCCACTGCTTCTCGGCTTGTTTGAAGAAGCAATCTCTTTGAACGAATTGTGTGAATTCTTGAAGCGTATTTTTTCACTCAACGAATTCTCAGTCATGGGGTACGACTTTGGTTTTTTGTTAGTACCCTGATTTCAGGAGCGACTAATTTTATTTTCTACGACGAATTCTCGCGAGCGAATTCTTTTTTTCGGTCCGATAATTTGTATAGAGAATTTATATAGCTGAAGAACGATTTACTCTTCTACAAACAAGTCATTTCCTAGTAGAGTTGCGATCAATGGGTTCAGACATGAAGAAAACTCCAAAGCGTTCTGCGAATTTGTTTCCAGTAAAAACGAATTTCTCAACTGGCCAGCACGAATCGAATTCTTGTTATCAAATATGCGACATCCTATTAGTAGGGGTGGTAAATAACTGTGGGATCAACTGTACGTCAATCAAAAAGTAGTTAAATTTAGTGGTGCGAGTGCCCGTGACCTTTCCAGACATCAAAAGACCACGAACCTAAATAAATTCAGTGTTATCATGCCTTACCCGTGAGGCTGGTGTAAATGAATTCAGGGCAATCTAGTCATTTGCTGGCCTTCTTTTTGGGGTGCGCCCGTTAGCAAAAAAGGCTATATTGTTGTCAATATGGGAAGCCGTACAGTTACGGCTATCGAAACATGAAGGAAGTGGATCCGTATGACACGTATGTGAAACTTTATGAATAATCCTATTGTTCAGGAATCCCTATTGTTCCAAACTTTGCGCCAACGCTTGAGAATGGCGTTCAAAAAATAACCCAGTTCTGGTTTCACAATGTACCGGAAATTCAATATAACATTTCGTATTAGGGTTAATTACGTAATATAGGATGGTAACGTTGCAACTTTTGTAACTTATTGGTCAATTCCCGGGCGAAATTCCAGGTGGAACTTTCTTAATCAACTTTGATCGTAAGTATTACCGAAAAATCATTGACGCTTATTGTTTGAGACCTGAAAATATTTTACGATAACAATTATCTAGGACAACTACTTTCCATATTAAGAGGGGTTGTTTGTAGGTGTAAATTTATTGTGTTTTTAGTAATTCGCTTGGTGCTCTTTTGTCACGATCTTCCGACAGATTCAGCTTGCATATTGTGCGCTGTCCATATACCTTGGAAACAAACATCTGGTTTTTTTCGTTTGTGGTGGTTATTTCCTCTTTTGTGAATTCCTAATGTAGTATATAGGAGTGACACAATTTCACCTGAAGAATAGGAAGTGACTTTGATTCAACGCGTTCGGCCCTGTGTGCCATTATCTATCCGTGGTGGATCAGTTTCATCGAAAACATATTTTTTTTGGTATCTCAACAGGAGCGTCAGGTAAATTTTCCAATTGGGTAAATTATTGCAGTTATCTTGAGCCATGTGATATACGATTCTGGTTTTTTTTTTGACTGTTATGAATTTTCCCAACTTTCCTGGGGCACTAAGCCCGGGATGGGTGGTTGTGATGCCCACTGCTAAAGGTTCATATAAGCCAGAGACATATATGCAAGGCCTACACGAGACCCTTACTGGACACGTGCCACATTCTTGCCCAAATTCCCGTGAGTATCGGCATTCCGGTCATGAGGTATCACAATGGGGGTTGATGAGACTCGTTCTTAGAGTCAAAGACTCTTGATATTTGGAATTATATATCACAAACCTAATGGAATGATAGTGGTGAAGCCGAAAACATCCTCTACCATCAATAGTAGACAGCTTCTGGAACTGATGCATCAAAATACGCAGAAAGGAGAATTTTCCATTTTCAGAACACCCTTCATGTTTAATACAAGTATATTTCCTTCAACAATGGTTCTGTGGTCTAGTCGGTTATGGCATTTGCTTAACACGCAAAACGTCCCCAGTTCGATCCTGGGCAGAATCATTATTTTTTATCTTTTTTGATTCAACTACTACCTTTTTGTGCACATTTATTAACAGTCTACGTGAGCTACGTTGACTCTCCATCGGTTGAAGGTATCATCTCCCTGCCTATTTGAGTCTAAAGGGTCAAAGTTTTTGATTAACAGAAATATTAGAGAACATTGTTCTACTTACTTCAAGTTATTCGTCGACTGACTGTTTCAAGCGTAACAGACTTTTATGAAAGCACGCGTGGGAGTTGTATAAGTAATACGTCACGGATGTGACTTGATAATATACTACTGTGGGAGCCTGAATAAACATCAGTACTCGCCTCTTTTGAACTACAGAAGGGTAGAGCAAAATCACGAACTCGATTGGTGAAGCAAGGCGCCTCTAACCAAACCCACACTGTAACATGAGATGTCAATTTACGACTTATATGTCTCCTACATGCACATCCACTGTATCCAACAGACACACTCCCAATGTGTGGGTTCTTGAAAATGGGCGCGGCACACTCTCTCGGTTTTGCTCGCTCTCGACCAACCATATTCGCAAGATTGATCAAGCTTTTGGTTGAAGTTGAAATACAGTCAATTCCAGTGTCAAAGTCAAGCTAATAACAGAAGTATGTGCCACCAACTTTCTCTGAAAGTATCATGTAAGATCGTGGACGAAAGTCGGACACAAATACCGGGAAATCTCAATAAGTTTCCGCCTATGAATTTTTCACTTATCGACATTTACTAACACAACTAGATGTCAACTGAACAAAAACAACCAGTACAATCGCAAAACTTATTGAACGACAGAGTATGTTAAATTCTTGGGGAAATTTCCCGTGTTCAAGACATGTTCTTGGATTTATCGGCACAATCAAGTAATATTTACTAACATAATGCAGTGGGATGTGGTTCTTTCCAATGGTATAGTCAAGACCGGATTGGGATTCGGTGGAGGTGTCATTGCGGCTGTTCTTCTCAAAAGAAGAGCATTCCCAGTTTGGATCGGAGTTGGATTTGGTCTTGGTAGAGCCTGGGCTGAAGGAGATGCTATACTTAGAGGACAAGGATTAAAAGATCATGGTGTCAGAACCGTTAAGGCCTAGTTCATGACCCTGTGTATAAAGGACAACTTCTAGAAAAAAATGCATATTTTGTATACTACTTGTTCTTGTAGAACCGATGCATGAGTCTCGAAATCGAATTGTAATTCTCATCGCACTATGGTTCAATCGATCATAGATGATTTGGACTTGTACAAATTTCTCGAAGTACAGCCTGATGCATCGGTAGATACTATACGTAGACAGTACAGGCGACTTGCTCTTGTGTATCATCCCGATAAAAACAATTCTCCCGAAGCCATTGACAAGTTTCACCTCCTAGGAGCAGCTTACCAGATACTCAGTAACAAACAGTCCAGAGACAATTATGATGAAATACGAGCGTACAAGAACCACAAACAACAATTCAATGACAACTTGGACATGCGAACCAAGGAGTTGCGTGATCAGCTCTTACAAGCAGAAAAAAACTGGAATGCAACTGCAACTTTCAATAACATTTCAAACAGATATGAGTCAGATACAAAAGCCGCGTACCAGCTCGAGAAACTCCGTGAAGACGGACTCAGAAGACGACGTCAGCTCCACTTTCAAAGATCAACCGCTTCTGCCCCCGGATACGTGTCGTATAGGGACATTCCCCTTCCAGATCTCATCAATTTAGGTGGTGCTCCAGAACTGAAAGCTGTGGTAGTCAAATGGAAACACCGGCCTGAACTCCAAGACAAGTTCACACTAGATGTCCTCAAGGACACCATGACGATATTTGGGCCCATAGACTCCGTTGTGGATGCACCAGAATCTGACACCCACACGAAACACAAGTATAAAAGAGCTCTAGTTCAGTTCACCGATCCTCAATCTGCACAAAAAGCTGTGGACTACGACTACAAAAGTGCAAGGCTATGGGACGGGACTCCGTATCGGAAGATCGCCAGTCTCTTGAGAGGTTGTGAATTCCATACTCAGAGTGACAATGCAGATCTCACCGATAACCACGTGATAAATGAACGGTTGAGGAAACTCGTGTCCGACTCGTATCTGGCCCCATGAAGTGACAACTGTTCACCGGGTCTTTTGTAGCCGTATGATGTATGACGTATATCCCCATGAAACACGGAAGATATGTGTCAAAATATGAAAAGCTAATGAACTCAAATGCATATATTAATCATCTCTCCAATTCACCCACACCTCATCGGTTCTGAATCTCTGTGTACACACCGTGTCTTCCAACTTATTCGTCTGGCCCATTCTATAAGCTAATAATCCTGCGTGGGCTATCATAATTCCGTTATCGATACAAAATCTTTCATCAGTGGCATGAATGGACCCGTTTCTCCGTTCGTTCACCATTAACTCCATCATCTCTTGGAGTCTGAGGTTGGAACCCACCCCTCCCACAATCAACACTTGGTTGCTTTGGACGTGAGCCAAGGCTCTTTCGGTGATTTCAACCAACATGGAGAATAAACACTCTTGAAGAGAGAAACAGAGATCTTCTGGGGTTATAGGTTCACCCAGATCTTTATCTATGAGGTTTTTATTTCGAGTGTTATTGGAGAACATGTCTTTGGCTAGCACTTCCACGTATTGTAAGATACCAGACATAGAGATGTCCATTCCTTTTACGGTATAAGGTAAATCCACCAAATGCTTACCCTTTTTGGCCAACTGTTCGATGTTATATCCAGGCGCAGGGTCATTGGAGATTCTCAACACCCGTGCAAATCTGTCCAAGCAATTTCCTATGGCTATGTCGAGGGTTTCTCCGAAAATCCGGTACCTCTGTTTGGAGTAAGCAATGATTTGGGTATTTCCTCCACTGACATACAAAACCACAGGATTTTGAGCACCTGTGATCTCTCTTCCCATTTCTATGTGTCCCACACAGTGATTCACTCCTACTAGTGGCAAGTTCCACAATTGGGACAAAGTTCTGGCGGCTATTACTACACTCTGTAAAGGAGCACCCATTCCTGGACCCTGGGTGAAACAGATGCAGTCCAAGTCAGAGCCCTTCACTCCAGCGTCCACCAACGCCCTTTTGATTATCCGTACCACCCAATTTCGGTGGTGACGGGCCGTATCACGAGGAAGAAATCCCTCACCTGGTGGAGTAACATAAGTATCTCTCACATTCGCAAGCACTTCTGCAGGATTATCAAGACCTGGGTATCCTATGCTATGCTTGATGACCCCGACTCCTAGTTTATTTGCAGACCCCTCGAGTCCTAGCGCCAAGTAGTAGTCCTTGTTGGGCTTGAGGAATTTATCTATATCCACTGTCATAAGCGTATGATCTCTTCTCAAGCTTTTCAAGTTCTCAATCTCAATCCAATTTCTCAATCTGAATCTCAACTTCATTCAAATCGCGACTTTACGTTTGTTTGTATCCAACTTCAATAACAACAAGGGATGGCATCGCTTGGGTTCTTCCTCGATAACCTAGACAAACTGGCCAACACCGTCCGTGAGTTGGAGTTCGAACCTTCTGGGATGTTCACGAACGCAATTGTCACCAGACCTATGTTTACACAATTACTCAAAGACGCGAGCCAAACAGAGCTGCTTCTTTTCAGACCTCAAGAACCCGCCGAAGGCACCCACGGTGCTGCACCACGACTAGTGAGAGTCGATGGCAAGAGCTACTTTGTTGACGAGGATGGCGAATATACCGGTGCAAATCCGCAAAATGGCGAAGAGCGTAGAACGGCAGTAAACGTCCCCAGACTCGTGCGCCGGAACCAAAAAAAATCCTTGGGTGGCAGCAGTGACGTAGGAAGTAGTCCCACAAAAGCACACATTGACTCCTCCATAAAGATGCCCAATTTGTATCGATCTTTGGTCGACCACATCAACAAACTTCCAGTATCTGATGAACAGTCAATCACCAGGATCGAATCCATGAGAAGTGAATACGAAGAACTCAGTAACGAATTAAACAGACTACAAACAATTCATGACGAGCACCAGAAGTTTCTACAGGCACATAACATCTTTGGGGTTGACACTCAAACCGAAGAATTACAACTTGATGAGCAGTTGAGAAAAGAAGAAGAAGAAGTTGCAGAACTCGAAAGACAACTCAAAGAATATAACTGAGTATGATTACGAATAATGAAAATACCAAGAATTGAATTAAGTTTTGTCTATTATAATACAAGAGGTACTTACTTCAAAGTGGCTAAGATGTCAGAGTCACCAGCATCCAAAACAGCTAAGGTACCAACTCTGAATAATTTACCACAAACGGTACCTAATTCGTTGTTACCACCTTGGAAGTAGTAGACTGGGGTCTTTGACAACATAGAGTAGTATTCTAATTCAGATTTTCTCAAAACTGGAGTGTTACCAGCAATGACAATCAACTTAGCTTTACCAGCTCTCAAAGATTTGACGACGGATTTGTAACCTAAGGTGTACTTACCGGACTTGACAACCAAAGCTAATTTGGAGTTAATGTTTTCTTGATTTTTTGGGGCCATCTCTGTGTTTTAATTTAATTACACTCCGGTCTTTGACTGTTGTGAAATAGATATTTGAAAAGTTTCCAGTTTCGATGCCAGAAGTAACTTCGCACCTCGAAAAAAATTGTGGAAAACAGTCACGCTTTCTAGGGTATTAGGGCTAGGGGCGTGCGTGTACTGGTTTTAATTTTTTTCCCTCGCAAACCTGGTAGGAGGTGAGAGGTGAAAAAAAGTTTTGATTTTTACGTATATCAAATTACATATATAAAAAAGTATGTACAAATATGATGTTTATCACGTCAGAAGTTATTTAATGTGGTATTTGAGTCACCAATAGTGTCGTCGTGTATGATCCCGTATCGAAATTTTATTCCTGAAGTAGGAGAAATGTGTTTGAATCCCCATACTTTCATCCTATATATTCAATGACAATAACCTTAAATGTCCAAAACAACTTGAGAAAATAGACCACAAACCACCATTAATTTCCTTCTGCTTCCTATCACAACTTCCATACTAACATCCCTCTAGTGAAGGTTGAAATTGATTCATTTTCAGGTTCCAAAATCTACCCAGGTAGAGGTACCTTATTCGTCAGAGGTGACTCCAAGATCTTCAGATTCCAATCCTCTAAATCTGCTTCTCTCTTCCACCAAAGAAAGAACCCAAGAAAGATTGCTTGGACCGTCTTATACAGAAGACAAGCAAAGAAAGGTATTTCTGAAGAAACTTCTAAGAGAAGAACCAGAAAGGCTGTCAAGAGTCAAAGAGGTATTGTTGGAGCTTCTTTAGACTTGATCAAGGAAAGAAGAAGCCAAAAGCCAGCTGACAGAAAGGCTGCCAGAGAAGAAAGAATTGCCAAGGACAAAGAAGCTAAGAAAGTTGCTAAGGCTGCCAGAAAGGCTGAAAAGGCTAAATCTGCTGCTAACAGCGCTCAATCTAGAGTTTCTAAACAACAACAAAAAGGTGCTTTCCAAAAAGTCCATGCCACTTCCCGTTAAGTTGATATTTTATTAATTTGGTTATAAATTTTTAAATACATACTGTATTCTAATTAATAAATGTCTGTAAAATGTATTCATTAAATATGAAACTCTCCAACAACGAACTTACCTTTCAGTTTACTAAGAATAATTTTTGTTTCATCTTGACCACTGAATCCAAAGTAGAAGGTCTCGGTGGTGTGGTAGTAGATTACTCGTAAGGGCTCATCTTTCTGATTGATAACCATGATCACTCCAACATAAAGAGTCCCGCCTTCTGCCATACATATTTGGTTCCATCTCAGCTCCACGAACGAGTGGATACGTTGAGGCTCCGCTTGTAATATTGGATTCTCAACTATCTGATTAGCCAAGTCCATGACAATTATGCTTTCTCCCCCTCCACTACACAAACAACTTATACCGATGTTTTCTTCCTGTTTGTGTGCAAGACCGGCTCCTACTATTCCAGCACATCCCACACGACCTGGAAGTTTTAGAAAATTTCCCCCAGAACTGGCTGCTACGGTAGTTAAACCATTATTGATACCTATTATTCCTAAAGTATCCTGTACCTCATCTGCAGTTACGATGTCATTCGTAAGTCCGATTTTATACCTTTCGTACAATTCCTTTTGTCTAGGCGGTATTGCAGGAGTCAATTTCGTGAATTCGAGCCCCAAGTGTTTGTAGATATGCTCTTTCACTTTGTAATCAATGACCTTGGGCTTAACGAGCCCGCGTCCCTTGAAATATTCACCTTCGTAAATTTGGTCAACCGATTTGAATATCTCTGAAAGCTCCAGCAACGGCTGATTATGTTCGATATTATGGAGACAACGATACTTCTTCAATTGGTTGTTGGTGTTATCGTATTGAAGTAAACTGGCATCGTTACTGACTCTTCCCTCAATGTTCAATGACGATCCGTACCCACTGTTTACAAGTTCACTGTCATCTAGAACTTTGCTCATGCTGACGACTGTGTCTTCTGCATCATATTCATCGGTGCCGACTTGAGACCTGCTCACTTTACCAGCAAGTAGAGACTTCTTTATAAGACTCTTATACTTTGCATCATACCTTTCTGGATGGTTCCCGGCTCCAATGTGAACAAGCAAAAACTCCTTGACCCCCATGAAGCGCACTGCCCGATATTCTAGTGCTCAGAGATCTAACATCGACTAAACGTCTTTAGTTCCAACTCTCAGTCGCACTTTTTTTTACGATTCCAATCGAACTGTAAATTAACACCAAAAAAAAATGCCCTGCCATGATTAATGCATACATATGGCATACTATTCGAGTATGGAGCAAAAAGTAATGGACGAGTCCGGAGTCGAACCGGAGACCTTTCCCATGCTAAGGGAACGCGCTACCAACTACGCCACACGCCCGTGAAGATGTGTTATCAAGTGGTCCCTAGCAGGATCGAACTGCTGATCTTGGCGTTATTAGCACCACGCCTTAACCAACTGGGCCAAGGGACCTCTTGTGGTTGTTGTTTGAATTGCTTTTGACTGCTGGTAATATTTTTTAAGGCTGTTTTGTCAGAGAGATCTGTTTGAAGAGTCTTCGATCTCTCGTCGAATTTCGCGGCTTTTTTCTTTTAATGTGAGATTCAATTGATTCGAACGAAAGATTTTCTGGCACGCTAATTACAAAATGGTCATTCGGTATAAAATCCGAGTTAAAATTGAAGACAAAGGCATACATCGTACTTTTGGGACTTCTGGTAAGAACGAGAGGTGAGCTCTTAGAATCACCAGCACTTATCAGAGCTCTGTGGCTTGAATCAATGCTATCCACTTTTATATATGGCTGCGAATTTTTGAAATCTTTCGCGCAGGGTTCGTGACCCCCATCTCTCAATCTTCTATTTTCGGTCCCTGGTATTCAAGATTCAAGAACGTGAAATCAAAGTCATGAACACGGATTTCGATATATACTACGTCCCGAATACGTATTTTCCAGATCACCTGAAGTGCTTTGTGAGTATACAATTGAGCATATATTTTGATGATCAAAATATAGAGGTGTTCCTGCTCCAAATGTGAGAGGTTGTAATTTTAGATGATACGTTGATATCATGATAACTGAATTATTTCTTATCATTTTTTGCACATATTGAAAACACCATCATATTGCAAAATCGTTTTGGCATTAAATTCTCACTAGCATTTCAGTAGATCGGAGGAACGAAAATTGCAAAATTTGCAAATAACCAGTTGCGACATTTGATACCTATATACAGATTCTGTAATTGTTAAATCCACTATTCAAAAGAAGCCAGACGTCTGACACAGATTGGTCACTATCTCGAAAATACGGTCTTGTTTGTTTCCAAGGAATTCTGAGGATGACCTCGGGGTTTATTATTAAATTAATTCAGTACTTTTTTACCTAGAAATTTTGGATTTCATTGAGATAATTGTTCAAAGATGTCCGGTTGGAGAATATATCAGGAAATTCCAAATGCTACGTGCTGTCGATTTTTCCTGGACTTGATATCCTGCAATCGTGACCCCTTTACTCCCCAATTCTGGTACTCGCAAAATTTGGACCATATGAAATTAAACTATATACTGAAAACATTTATCCTAGTCGAAAACAAATGAACTAACAGGTTCCTCTGTAAGATTTCTTTTTGGAACCTTGGGCACTTTCATGTATTGCGTCTTGAAGTTGTTTGAGTTCCTCGACACCATTTGAGGTAATAGCTAACAACAAATCATAGACCAAGTTTGAATCGGCTTCACCTGACCGCTTCGTTTCAATGATATCTTTAACAGAATCACAAGCTCCAATCAACAATTCGGTAGATGTCAATATGTCCTGCATGAGCTTTTCTAAAAGATTCAAACTAAGAGACTGTCTTATGACAACTCTGAGGATCTCTTTTTCTCCTTCGTTTGGTGGAAGGTGATAGTTTGGTACGATGAATCCCTTGTTTCTCAATAACAAAGAAAGAATACTTTGTGGTATTTGGGGATACTTTTCTCTGAACTCTTGAGAGAATCTGAATGCAACTACTGGCAAACCTGGTTGATATTGCTCGTGGTAATTGGAATCGTCAATTTTGTCAGTGGTGAAAGTGCCAGCTTCGACTGGCTTGTGAATGACAGACAACACTTCAAAATAAGATGATTTTTCCAAAAATAACGACAACATCCTGGCGTTATTCATACAATTGTCAAAGACCTTGGTGTACCCTTCTCTTCCAAGAGACAAGAAATTATAGTATTGGTGAATCACCGGGAATCCTGCTCTTGAGAAATTCAAGTTGAAGGTCTCTTCAATTCCGCCCAAATAGTCCAACTTGAATCTCAAGCTAGGAGGCAACTGATCGATATCTCTCCAGATCACCCAACCTAATCCTGCAGTTGTGAGCCCATACTTGTGACCGGAGGTGTTGATGGAAACCACCCTGTCAATTTGGAAATCCCACTTCAAATTGGGGTAAAGGAAAGGCGCCACGAACCCACCACTTGCACCATCGACATGGATTTTGATATCAAGTCCTTTTTTCTTCTCGATCGAGTCCAAGAGTTTACTGATCTGACTAACGGATTCAAAGGCACCGGTGAAAGTTGATCCAACAATCACAAAGATACCTATGGTGTTCTCGTCGATGTTTTCTTCGATTTTGTTGATATCAATCAAGTGCCCACTCTCCTCACTGATCTCAATCAAACGGTCTTCAACATCAAAGTATCTGGCAAACTTCTCCAATGCAACCTGTGCACAAGAAGCCATCAAAATGTTTGGCTTCTCAATGGACTTGCCGTTCTTCTTTTGTCTTTCTTGCCATTTCTTTTTCAATGCCAATCCACCTAACATAATAGCTTCAGAAGATCCAGTGGTGGCAGTACCAACGGTAGCAGGAATATCTCTTTTCTGCTGCTCATCGTACTGAGTGGGTGCATGCCACAAGTTACTAAGTATGGAAATACATCTGGATTGAAATTCGATCAAACTGGGATATTCATCATTGTCAGCCAAATTCTTAACCAAATTGTCATTAATCAAAGTCTTCGCAGTATCCGAGAGCTCCGTGTTGACGAAAGAAGCCAAATTCAAAGTGGGATTACCATCTAATGACAATTCCTCCTCCAAATATTTAACAATCAATCTAGAGTCACTAGATTGATGAGGAATATGGTATCTGGGGAGAAACTTGTTGGAGTCGTAAGACGATACGAATTCTTCACGAGAATTTATAGGGGTACGGTGCACTTTTCCAGCAACGGTTCTGGAAATTTCATATGAATTGACGTTTTTTGAGAGTGTCATTGCATCTGAGGTCGTCTGTGAATAAATTTAAATAGGGGATTTCAAGCCTACTTATAGTATTTTTTTTAGCAAGCGATTTTGACACATGGGCCCTCGCACGACTCCACATCCATGTTTTGGCTTTTAGGTTGGCAAGAGGAGAACGGTAAAGTCGGTTAAGTCGGTGACCACGTGAATACTTGTTTGAGGTCCTTTTCATGTAACTACAAGATCGGCAGTGACCTCCGAGGCCGGAAGTAATGACATCGGTCCTAATAAGGCCTCGCAAAATTGAAAGTTCACAACCGCAATACTTAACCGCAATACATCGTGGTTCATAAACACCGCATATTATTATCTATAAACAACTCACCTAAATAGCCCTTTCTTCTTCTTTTTTTTCTTTTCTTCTGCACCTGAATTGGATATACCTCCTAATGGTTTGGGCGCAGGCTCAGGAACCTGTATCGATATGTTAGCGTTTCCGTTTGCATGTCCGTTCGCGTGTCCATTCCCGTTGTGAGTTTGGGAATTGGCCGACCGGTCTCCTTCATCTTGTGGGATCCTTAATTGCAGGCTTTGATCAAGCTTTAATTGTTGCTCCACAAGATTTCCGGTGCTCATAGATTTGTTGTGTCTAGATTCGTAGTCACGACTTCCGGCTCCAAATCCATTATTCATTCCGTTATTAGCTAGGGGAATCCCACTAGTAGACTTCCGAGATGCTTTGTTTCCAGGCATGGGCATACCTCCTCTACCACCCATATCTATGAGACCAGGATCTTGCATTGGGAATTGTGACCTTCTGTTTGCATTTCTGTTTCTTGGCTGATAAGGCATTTGCTGCATGTTCGACACATTTTGATTTGGCATCATTTGGTTTTGCATCATCATTTGATTAGGCATCATCTGATTCGACATCATCTGGTTAGGCATCATCTGGTTCTGCATCATTTGATTGGGCATCATCTGGTTCTGCATCATTTGATTCTGCATCATTTGCATTTGCATGGGGTTCATACCCATTCCGTTGTCGTAATAGTTATTGGAGACCAACGAACTGAGTCGACTTCTTGAAGAGTTACCATAACCTTGGTTCATTTGATTCATTTGCATCTGGTTCATTTGCATGGGATTCATTTGCATCTGATTGGAATTTCTAATGTTTGGATTGGTAACGTTCAATTGTGGTTGAGCATTCTGGGGACTTCTATTGCTAGGCTGAGGAGCTGATTGGGAGGGAAGATGCCTTTGACTAGAGTTGGATCCTGAACTTGAATTGTTCGAGCCATGTGATTGGTGTTGATGGGCAACTGCACCATTCGTATGAATTCCGTTGAAGTTGGAAACTTGTTGCCCTGAGAATTCTTGAGGTTTGGCAACTTCTGCCGGATTGACATTATTTTGAAGATGTGAACTCAACAGTTGTTGCGAATAGGATGGCTGACGAGGTGTGGGCATTTTGGAAGCATCAGGCGAGTTAGGATCATATCCTTCTCCATTCAATTGTGCCCCATAAACAGCAATGTCAGTTAAATCTTGGAAATTGTCCGTGGTTGCCACAGAGTCTCTAACAGGTTCCCTACTTCTTCCATTTGGTACTCCACCATTGATAATTGCCAGTCTACTTTGAGTATGGCTTGTAGAGTGACTTATTTGAGTATCATTGGCTTCATCATTATCAGCCTTAGCTCGACTTTCTTCATGACTACTCTTCTGTAAAGATAAGTTCTCGATCTCTTTGGTCAATGATTGTAAGGAGAATTGTTGCTCCTCGATTTTTGCTTGTTGTTTCTCCAACCTCTCTACCAACGAATCATTAGTGGCTCTTTTGGACTCGATATCGTTGCTTAATTGGTTCTTGAGAATCTCTTTTTCCTTGATCGAGGAGTTTAAGTTTGAAAGTCTGATCTCCAAATCTCCCAAATCTTTGGTTAAAAGATTGAGTCTGTCCATTTTTTCATCTGTTTCTGATTGGAGTCTTTCTAGTTCTTGGTATTTTTCCGAATGTCCTTTACCATTCAATGTTTGCTCGCCATGGGGGTCAATTCTCTGGAAAAAAATCGAGTTTTGATTGGGGTCATTGATTTTGATCAATTGACACATGACGGAGTATAAGTTTTCTAGATATGGAGTTCTGACACCATTATCGTCTCCTAGGAGAATGGGCTGAAGAAGAAGCAAATCGATTTCCAAGTCGAAGCGGTGGAAATAATTATAAAACAAGTTGGGAGTATTCAAGAAGTCAACTCCAAGATCGTCGAATTCGTTTTCGGAATACATTTTGGACCAGTAATTAATGAGATTCGACTCGTTTTCGTATCCTTTCACCAATTTACAGTCCATTTTTTTGATGATCTTCAATAATTCATTCAAAAGTCCTGTCACCAAGGGCTTCGAGAGAATTTGATTGGAAAGCTTAGATGGGTAGTCAATCTCAAACAATATCAAGATGGGGCTGAATACGATTCGAGACAATGCCAATTTCCACTGGTAGGTCATGAACTCTTTTGGCACGATGGACTTGAGTAAGGATAATTTGTTCCCACTGTCTTCGGTGACCATTTGGAATAACTGGAAAGTTTTCATGAAGTTTTCGTGACTGTTCAAGTTGTAGTCATACGCTATAGAAGAACCGATGTAGATTCTATTGTCTTGTTTTCTGATTCTGTGGACGAATCTGTTGGAGGAAGAAGAAGGTATGAATCTGACATCAGTCTCATTCATGATGGAACCAATGACCAAATCAGACCAGTTGTCGCCGAAGTTCAACTTCACAAACGGCTCGAGGTTGATGTAGCCGGTACTTTCAATCAAAATGATGGACTGAGAGTGCACGAGACCGGCCAAATCAGAAGATATGATCTGAAAGTCTTGGAGGGAATTGCAACTAAGAAGAATCAAATCGTATTTTGTATAATGATCGAGACGGCTGATGTCATTGTACAAATGAAGTGGTTGGAATTTAGCAGATCCCAAGGAATCAGACTTGAAATCGATGGGGGAATTTGGATTGAGTTGAGGATTTACAACTGAAACATTGCAGGTTTTCGTTTCATGTAGACGCCAGGCATAGAAAGCCAAGTTAGGATTGGAACCCACTAGGAATAGTTAGTACCGGAACGCCACCAATTTATGTGAATCGGTTCAATAGTCCATGATAATCAATAAGACCAGATCACGGACAGCAAAACACTTGACACCGGATCAATAAGGTAAACATCTGATACGTACCTGCTAGAACTTGAATGCTCCCAGACATGATTATATGAGATATACGAAAAGGTTCAAACAATGCTAAGTTGTCATATATCAATACACTTTTACGGTGTTAGTGTATAAATAGATTTTCCGTTGAACAAGTGTATGATTTCAGGTGTCTGAAATCGTTCCTAGAATTTTTTGAGAGAGCGAAAATTTAAAATTTAAAGGAGGCGTAATGCGTAGGTCTTGTTTATGAGTATGGAATGTAAAATTGATGGTACGAGGATGCTAAACAAAAGATACGTGTCCTTTTGTCCGAGTTGATTTATCTTTAGTGGTATTGACTTGCACTTGCTATTACTATTTCAATTGCTCTTGTTCTGAATTTGCTATGATATTGCGGTGCACTGAAGGAAGGTACAGATCTGTTACCACGGATGTTTTGGCAGGGCGCAGCACAAGGTGGTGCTAGGCAGAGGCAGGGCATAGGCAAAGGCGTAGCCGATCACGCGAGGGCGTAGGGTTTCCGTACCGCGAATGTGAAATAGGTAGGAATGTTGTGTGCTATTTTTAATCGCGGTGGTAGAATCAACGCCAGTAGTGAGAGTTTGTGCACCGCCACTTAGCGGAGTGTGTAGTGAAAGTGTGTAGTGATAGTGTGTAGTGATAGTGTGTACACGGGAACCGTGGAGCTGGCTGGCGCTTGGCCCAGTGTTGGGCCATCTAGGGCGGTATGATTGAAAGGCTGGTCCCAGCTGGTGTGATTCGGTACGATACGCAGATGGCCGTGCGAGACACTGGAACCGCGTAACTCACCAACACGTCTAGTCGCGACCCAGTTACTATCTATGAGAGGCCAGCTTATATTAATCGAAGGTCTAGACAGATCTGGTAAGTCGACCCAGGTCGCCAACCTCAGCCAGTCAATACCAAACTCAAAGATCTTGAAATTCCCCGATAGAACCACCAAAGTTGGCCAGATCATAAACCAATACCTCACTCAAGAAGATTTTGTGCTTCCAGATCAGACAATCCATTTATTGTTCAGCGCAAATAGATGGGAACTCTACGATACCATCATACGTGACCTACAAGCTGGGGTGACCATAATCCTCGACAGATACATATACTCGGGAATTGCCTATTCTTTAGCGAAGCTGAAGCTCAATGGAGTTGATAATGAAATGGCTTCGGTGGAGTGGCTTTATAATCCCGATAAAGGATTGCCCAAGCCTGACGTCACGATATTCTTGACCTTGGACTTGGATGAAATCGACAAGAGAGCTGATTTTGGCGCCGAAAAGTACGAAAAGAGAAAATTCCAGGAGGTTGTCAGGGCCAATTTCCTCCAACTTTTGGACCCCACCAAGGACGATTCCATAAAACTTTTGGATGTAAATGGCAAAGACATCAAACAGGTCCAGGAACAAATTTGGCGGGTTATAGAGCTGGGAAATCACCATAAGAGTGTATCGTCAGAGATCCAATATTTCCGGTGACCGACTTTCCATTACCTTTTCTTTGACCCAACTCCTCTGGTTACATGCATAATCGTTCATTCATTCTAGCCTATCTACGGAAGTGAGTTGAGTGAGAATTCGTTTCTTCAGAATCTCGTGAATTTCTCCACCCAAAAAGATCTCGTCAAGGATGTCATATAATTTATAGAAATTGAACACCAAATCCAATTCGCAAACGTTATCGAAATACACGTCCAAGATTTCCACAAAAAAGTGTAATGACTCTAAGTAGGCAAGCTCACTGTCACCCAAATCTATGCACATGATGAAGTAAAGCCCTGCATACCTTCTATAAATCAACTTCTTATCCTGATACTCGATAAAGTTAGAAAGGTATTTCAGCTCACGTGACGACACCAACCGGTGAATCTCAGCAATGTTCTTGTTCTGCTCCTCCCGAGTGAACGTCTTATCGTACCATCTACTTAATCGAGTCTTGCCCTGTCGATTTAGTATGAGCACATAATGGATCGACATTACTGTTTCCTAGAAAACGCGACTCACTTTACCTCACATTATCATGAGCTACACTAGTCACCAGTCTCTGGACATCGATAATGACAGAGGCTACCGCCAGTACGATATCAGAGACGGTATCATCTTCTTGATTGAATTGAACGACGATATGTTCAAACCGGTGAAGGGTTTGGGAGGGTCCAAGTTCATTGAGATCCTTCTGAGTATTAATCAATTGGTACAAGACCTTGTTCTTACAGCGCCCAGCACCGGAATTGGGATATTTTTCTACAACTGTGTAACTACTTATAAGAAGTATAAAGAGGGCTCCAATATCAACCGGCTTTTCAGACTCAGAGAGTTGAACTTGAGTGACATGAAGAAATTGAATTTCTTTGTGGAGGATGCAGATGATGACATTGACCAGGCATTTAAAGACAACTTTCTACCTGCTGACACAGACATCGTGGACATAAACGATGTCTTCCAAATTATCCGTAACGAATTTAACACCCACAGCACCAAATCATTCAACCGCAAAAAAGTCATTTGGTTCACCAACAATGATAATCCATATAAGTTGGATTTGGATGACACCAGCACCAGTAACGACGCGATCTATGTGAAGCTCAGAGAGACTGTTGACTACTACTATACAGAGAAAATACCTATAGTGCCTGTTTTCATGAACAAAGAAGGCCAGGAGAAGTTCAACATGAAATTCTTCGAGTCTATGTTCTTGAACACCAACTTTCTTCGTTTCAAGGACAAAATAATCAGTCCAAGCGTTGACGGAAACACCGTGCTTTCTTCACAGATCCGTAATAATATCTTGAGACTCAAACAGGTCAAACGCATCCAAATAGCCTGTAACATCATTTTGAGTGACGGCAAAATTGGAGGGAAATTTGGGTGCTCTATCAGAGGGTATACGTTATACAACCATGAGACGCCCCGGAAGGTCAACCATATATACACCCAGGCCGAGCAGTATGGTATAGTACAGCTGGAAGGGAGAATTGTTGTCAAAGACACAGAAGAAGAAATCGAGATACCGGAGGATGCGAAAGTTCCTTACGAACAGCGCAAGGAGTCTGTGGGGGTTCTCAAGGGCTTTGAGTTCAAGTACAAGAGCCCGGAAGAAAGTGGAAGGGATGTGTTCCATCTCAATTCCCTGCAACTTCTGCATCTCAAACAGTATACATTTGATCACCAACCACACAGTTTAAATCCCAAACAAGAGGAGGACGAAGAGTCACAGCTCGAAGATGCCGATGAAGACGAAGTAGTCGTGTCTATGTCTCATGCTCCCTATCTTAAGCTTCTAGGATTCAGAGACATCAAACACTTCCAACCTTACTATAATCTCGGGCCTCCGATCTTTGTGACCTTCGACTCCAGCGACGGGTCTGCGTCACAAATCGGTTTCAAGAACCTGGACTCAACGTTCACAAACCTCTATAAGTCGTGTTTCAAGCTTCAAAAGTACGCAATACTTTTCGGATGTACCAAAAAGAACGCTCTTCCTAGCTTATATGCGTTGTATCCAACCAACCTACCAAGATCTTCTCGGATAGGGCAGTTTCCGGATGGGTTCTTGTTGATCAAGCTACCATGGTTAGACGATATAAGGGCTCTTCCTACGCATATTCTCAATAACCCGGATCTCCAATTTAACAAGGACGAATCGATATTTCCATCGGAGTTGGTGGAGAAGTATACGATTTTGGCCCGGAGTTTCGAATTGAAAGAGTACAAACCAGACGAGGTGCCCAACCCGACCTTGAACTACTTCTACGAGTATTTGAAGAATGATTTATTACAAAGTGAACAAACACTCAAAGGCAGCGAGTTCGATAACACCCTCGATTATCTTTACACAATCTACTCCCAGTTGAAAACTGGAGACTTGAAAGAAGTCGCAGACAACCTTAACAACACGTTAGAAAAGCATCAGGTGACGGAGCCCCCCAAGAAAAAGTCCAAACCAGATACGGCGCTGTTAACAGATGAAGAGATTTTGAGTGCGTGGAAATCTGATGCTCTAAACGGGTTTACTGTAGGACAATTGAAACTGTTCATACAGAGGTATAAAGACCAGATAAAAAGCGCCACCCGGAAACAGGACATGATAGACAACATCGTCAAGTTCCTTGAATCACGCCGGGTGTGAAAAATTTATGTAGGGGGTGTTTTAATGATAAATGATACAATGGGTTTATATGTGCAGCCGCGTTCGTAAAATCCTCTAAGCGCATAAGCAAAATTTACAGTCCCATATATTGGAGTTGACCTCCAACGAAAAAATCTATAATCACCAATGACACAAATATCTTCACAAGGTAATAATGCCATCATATACTTGACGTATGCGTTCCTTCTTGCCACTGGATTGTATTTGGCGTTCAAGTTCTCTAAGTCCGATAATTTCATTTCCTCAAATAGAACCCAGAGAACCCTTCCTTTAATTCTTAATTTTATAGCTTCAGGTACGTTAACGATATAAAGAACCATTTTCATACAATAAGAAAACGGGTGCTTGGGTGCGGTGCCAACCCAGGCTGAGATCATACCGTTTAAACTCGATCAAGTTAGTACTTGCGTGAGGATGTTCTTATTGTTGCAAAAATACTAATTCAATAGCAATGGGATGTGGAGTTTTAACCACATACGCCCAGATCGCTAACATCGCCGGACTACATGGCTTGTTTGTGTACACCATCTGTGGAGCTTTACCTATAGCTGCTTTTGGGCTTTTCGGACCAATCATCAGGAAAAAGTGCCCCGACGGTTTCATTTTAAGTGAATGGGTGAGACAAAGATATGGATTGATTCCTGCTTTATACTTGTCATTTTTCACGGCCTTGACGATGTTCTTGTACATGGTGGCAGAGTTATCGGCCGTGAGTTTCGCTATTGAAACTTTAACTGGTCTCAATGCCTTGGGTGCAGTGATTGTGGAATGTGCTGTTACTACCATATATACTTCTGTAGGAGGATTCAAAGTGAGTTTCATCACAGACAACTTCCAGGGAGCGCTAGTGATTCTCTTGGTGATCATTTGTGCGTGTGGAATGGGATCAAATATCCAGATCGATACCTCCAAAATCGGTCCTTCCCATTTGCTCGATGCAAATAAGTTGGGCTGGCAATTGATTTATATTTTGTTTGTGGCTATTGGAACCAACTGCTTCTTCTTGAACTCATTCTGGTTGAGGGCTTTTGCCAGTAAATCTGATAGAGGCTTGGCCATTGGTACTTCGGTGGCTGCTTTTATTGTGTTCACCATATGCTTCCTCACAGGAGTGCCAGGATTTTTGGCAGTTTGGTCGGGAGACGTGACAATCGGAGACGAAAATGGTGCCCTTGCTTTCTTCATTCTTCTTGCTAAAATGCCAGGCTGGGTGGTTGCATTTGTGTTGATATTCACCATCACTCTTTCAACTTGTACCTTCGATTCCTTACAATCTGCGTTTGTTTCAACCATTTCCAACGACGTGTTCAGAAACAAATTGAAACTCATCTACGTCAGGGCCATGGTGGTGATCATGATCTTCCCTATAGTGGTATTATCCATTAAAGTGGCCGATAACATCTTACAAATCTACTTGATTGCCGACTTGATTTCCAGCTCCATTATTCCAGTGATATTCTTGGGATTGAGTGACAGATACTTCTGGTTCTTGAGAGGCACAGACATTATTGTAGGTGGACTTGGAGCCCTTGTAGCTGTGTTCATTTTCGGAACCGTTTACTACGGAAGTGCACAAGAAGGGGCCAAGTTGTTATTGATTTGGAACGGACTCTACAATTCCGAGGATTGGGGTGCTTTTGGAGCGTTTGTGATTGCCCCATTTGGAGGAATTCTTATTGCATTTGCATCTGTAATTGTTAGAAATGGGTGCGAATGGGTGTTATGTAAGATTCAAAAGAAGCCTTTTACTGGCTTGGATAGACCCGTGATCGAAGACCAAGAAGAAGTTGAAGAGGATGTCCAAAGTTACGGATCCACCAACCAAAAATCTGACGATAAATAAAAAGTTAATAGTGAAGGTTATAGAAAGTATTATGAACCGCGCACGCCCTTTTTCTGTTGAAGAAACATATCTAAAATTTTTCAAGTTTTCGCACAAAGCGTGGATTCAAATAGGCATGATATTCAGTACCATTACGTCCAAACTATCCAAGCTTGGGCTTGTGAATATTGGGATCCGTCATAGTAGTTCCTTTTTGGGGAACTTGGCTCCGTTAGAAGGAGCAACCTCGTCCTATAAAAGATTAGGTAGAGGTCAAGCATCTGGCAAAGGTAAAACTGCTGGTAGAGGTCAAAAAGGTCAAAAAGCCAGAGGAAAAGTTCCCAGATGGTTTGAAGGTGGTCAGACGCCCTTCTACAAGAGGTTTCCAATCATAGGGTTCAAGAGAGCTCATAAAAGAGAATACGTGCAGTTGAACTTGGAAAGAATACAAGAGTTCTGGGACAACGGCAGAATCGATTTACAGCCCGGCGAATTATTGACCATCAAGAAGATGAGAGAAGTTGGGTTGGTCACGGGGTCTATCAAAGACGGAGTGAAGATCTTGGGTAACGGTAAGGAACTGTATCAAGTACCCGTCAATATCGAAGCTTCAAGAGCTTCTGCAGGAGCCATCAATTCTATTGAAAGAATAGGACAAAAGATCACCGCCAAATATTTCACCAAACACAGTTTGAAAGTGCATTTGAATCCAAACAGATACATTTTGAAAAAAGGATATTTACCATTGGAAGCTAGACCTACTCATAGAAGAGATATCGAGTATTATTCCAATCCAAAGAAAAGAGGTTACTTATTGGAAAACAAATCGTTGTTATTGGACCACAGGGGTACTACAACGTCAGCCACTAAAAAGGTGCTCCGTAAGTCTCATATCGCCCAGGCTTTAGAAACTGCATCAGATTCAAAGACAGATTTCGTATCTTCAACTACAATCAAATTATCGGATTTATAAATCAGTTTGAATGAACTGGACACTGTATATAATATTTACTCCACGAATGGATTATCACACGTTTTAATGTCCACGTAGATTTGCAAGAGCCTCTCCACTATATCTTGAATGTCATCCAAACTCGGAGTTTTGAATTTCTTCAATGCAAACAAAGTCGATTTATAAGTCATGTGGTAGATTTCTTTTATGCGGATCTTTTCGTTTTTGGTGCTGGCAGACAGAGTTGACAAGCCTCTGAGTCGTAATCCAGAAAGAATGACTTTTGAAATGGTGGATTTCTGCGATTGGATCTGAGATTTATCGGTATCTGAAGCGATGGTGGGTAAGGGAGTTCCAGACTTGCTCCTTTTTTTCTTTTCCAAAACCCGTTCGATGGCATCCACGTTGCTTGTTCTTGTTTCTATATCTATTATGTAGTTCGTATCGTCGTTAGGGTCGTTATCAGAGTCGTCGATTTCATCGAGCTTGGTGAGGATCTTGAGATTTAATACTAGCGCCTTCACGCTCAAGTCCTCGAGTAGTAGAATGAGGTAGATATCAGGATTTTGAAGACTTCGGTATAGAATACCGATATGTTCGATATGACGTCGGTCTACCAATTGGTGCTTTATGTAATTTTGGGTTTCTGCCTCAGTGGTATACACGTCTATAAGTGAGGACAGTAGTAGATATAGCGGCACCTTCTGATGGTCTACAAAGCTTACCATTTGCAAAGTATCATGGTGAGTTATAGATAACGGATGCTTGTGCCATAATTGTACGTCTCTATATACGGAATCCTCATGTTTTAGCAATACCGAACAGTTCATATCTCACCAAGTGCTGGCTCACGTGAAGACAAAATACTCGCAAAAGTGCAAAGATGAGCGTTCAAAATTGTCGTGACTATGAGTGTTCCTCCAACACTGAAAGTTTACTCGGTGGCCCGAGTTTATGCAGATGTCAATCAGAAGAAACCCAAAGAGTATTGGGATTATGAGAACCACAAAATAACATGGGGCGATGTCAAAAGTTACGAAATTATCAGTAAAATTGGACGGGGCAAATATAGTGAAGTTTTTGAGGGAGTTAATGTTGTTAATGATGAACCATGCGTGATCAAGGTATTGAAGCCAGTGAAAATGAAGAAGATCTATAGAGAGGTCAAGATCCTAAAGAACTTGACTGGAGGTCCAAACGTGGTGGGATTGTTGGACATCGTAAGAGACGAACAAAGTAAAATTCCTGCTTTGATTTTTGAAAGGATCGAAAATGTCGATTTTAGGGTCTTGTATCCGAAATTCGGAGTCAGTGATCTCCAATACTACATGACTCAATTGTTAATTGCATTAGACTATTGTCATTCCATGGGAATTATTCATAGAGATGTTAAGCCTCAAAATATCATGATTGATCCATTAAAGAAAAAGTTGAGATTGATCGATTGGGGGTTGGCCGAATTCTATCACGCAGGTATGGATTATAACGTCAGAGTGGCTTCAAGATATCACAAGGGGCCTGAATTATTAATCAATCTACAACAATATGATTATTCATTGGATTTGTGGTCTGTGGGGTGCATTTTTGCAGGTATCATTTTCAAAAAAGACCCTTTCTTCAGAGGTGACTCTAATAACGACCAGTTGGTTCAGATTGCAAAGATATTAGGTACCAAAGATTTGATGAGTTACATCCAGAAGTACGATATCAAATTGAGCTCGGAATTCGATAAGATTCTTGGAACGTATCCTAGAAAACCATGGACCACATTCATCAATAAAACTAACGAATTCTTAATAAGTGAAGAGGTTCTTGATCTTACTGACAAACTTCTTACCTACGACCACCAATTACGTCCAACTGCAAAAGAAGCAATGGATCATCCGTTTTTTAAGCTTTAATCCAGTCACAACAAGTACGTAATTTCGCTCCGAGAATTAAATTGTAAAATATATTCATGAGGTACGAGCTCTACTATAAAGTCATGATCCAATGTCTTCACTGGCCCTTAGTATCTAACTTAATTTGTTTATAATTGTGATTGCACTCGCGCCCCAAAAATAAATAGCGTGTCTCAAAATAGACGACTAAAGAATTTAAATCTCAGGGTTTTTGGAATTCCTACGTGTACCATGGCTGTGACTAATATAGTTCCCGAATGGGTTGACCAGCAGCACAAGACGATGGTCCGGTGGATAAACTCCAAGTTGGACATCGAGCTACACGACTTATCCAAAGATCTCCAGGATGGACTCGTGCTAATCAAGTTAATCAATCAACTTATAGCAGAAATGGATTTGAGTCGAATAGATATCAAATTATACTATCTTGAGCCTCTACATAAGAAGCCGAGGCTACCGATCCAGAAGTTGGAGAACTTGAATGACTTCTTGGAGTTCATTCGGATCGTGTTGAAAATCAACACAACTAGTATAAGTGGTGATAATATTTTAGACGGCAATCTTAAGCTCATTTTGGGCTTGACGTGGTCTCTATTCATCTTCTCAACTACCTCGTCGATTGGAATCATGAATGACGGCAATTCTGTCATCCAAATCAAGAGAATCGTACTCGATTGGATCAACTCAAAATATAAATTGGCACCCGTGTCTAATTTCGACCGTGACTGGTCGTTGGAAATCAACAACCCAGACATCATCTTGTACACAGTGATGAAGCATTACCTACCGCCTTCTAAACTTTTGAAAATGTCTGATTCCAAGCTCCAGAATATGAAAAATATCGTGTCGTTGTGTGAGGAATTGGGTATATCGACTTTAGGAGACGTGGAAAACTTCAAGAAACTTGTGCCTGATGAAAAATCCGTTCTTCTTTTTATTATTGACTTGTTCAAATTCTTTGAAATGAGTAAACCAAGTCCTGATTCTGCACCTGTCGAGGAGGAAAATATGGCTTATGACGACGTGATTCTCACTATATTGGAATTTACCAGAAGAAAATACGAATATGAAACCATGTCACTCAGATTCTCGAACAAGCTTGTATCTTTAGGTAGAAAGCTCGAATCATTGATGTATCTGTACGACCAATTTTTCCAGGCAGATGCAAAAAAGTGGATTGAAAAAGCCAAGGGACACATGGAAACCAATCACAGCCTATCTGAAGAGCTCTCCGCTGACTTCAGGTCTTTAGTGTCAAGAATGGAAATGATAGGAGAAGCTCTACTGCAGAATGAAGAGCTATCATCAAATCTCAATAATTTAGAAGCTAGCGAGTTTGAGTGCCTCAGGGACTTGAACGAAGCTCTTTCAACCGTATCCCAAACCTTGGGTGCACATGTAACATACACTCCTCCCAGAAGCTTGAAACTCGATGTCCTAGAAACCAAATGGCGAGACCTTCTAGCCTTGTATAACTCCCACACACAAAAACTAATGTACTATTATAATGACATCAAGACAGAAGGAGATGATTCCGAACAATCGGAGAAGCATAAAAATTACAATGAGGGTATGGTCCAGTATCACGAAAACATTACAAAATTACATGATTTTACGAAGTATTTGGTCTCAAAAGTCAAGAATTTGAAGAACTTCGACTCTGAAGGCAAATCTGCTGAGAAAGTCAAGGTGCCACGAGAAGCCTCGAGAGAGAACAGTGATGATATTGCTCGTCAGTATTCCCGTTTCAAAGAAGTGCTCCTACAGTTCGACTCGAAGATGATCACCAATGAAGCTGAACTCACAATAATCATGGAGGGAATATCATCTCCTAGCATCCTGAACACGGAAATCAAAAACTTCATCAAGTTGGTTCCTTTGAAACTCGTAACTCTCAACTGCAACGATAGTGATTTCAGCTTGATGATCGAATCTGACGATGATGACAGTGAAATAGACAACTCCAAGATGCTTTTCGAAACCCAAAGAAAGAAAATCGGAAGCCAATTGGGTAGTGATAGAGTATATGACCTCGAAGTATTCTTCATGAAGTTTGAAAATGGGTTGAAAGTGTAGGATAATCACTATCTGGTTTTGTATTAAATAGCTGCAAAAAATGAATTAACGACCATCCAAAAATTGCGAAAATTTTGTTTCCAGTAAATTTAGTAAATCAAATGGATATCGAAGAACCACTTACTTCTAACGTGCGACCTGCTACCGATGCTGTTTTGACGGTCAGAATCATCAAGTCATTCCCTTATAGAAATGTCAAAAACCACATCATCCACTCGATCAATTTGAAGGAAACAACTCCCAAACAGCTTTTTGATAATATGATTCAAGTCATCAATACCACTGGTGGCTTGAGACCTTACAGAAACGTCAATTACGACACAATAAAAATATACACCAAGGCTCACGGAACAAAATCCATGAACCTAGTTGTGAACTTCGAAAACGATGAAGATTATATCATCTTATCGCCTGGTGTGAATGTAGAAAAGAGTTTATGGGATTTGGGTGTTTCCAATGAGACCGAATTGAGTTTGTTTAAGTACGAGGATTACTTGGCATTCAAGGAGAATCCAGAAGAGAAGTGGTGATGAGAAGTCCTCAATGACGAGTATAAACCGTGATTGTAAATAGTTTGATTGTGTTGGCCACTGGCTTCTGGTTTGTTCTCCAAGTGCAATGTGCTCTGTCACATAATGTGATGACTTACGATCTCCCGTTACAGATATAAAAAAGTGTTGAATATTAGACCGCAATGTATAATAAACAGAGCAAACTGCTTCACTGGGGTTACTTACCTTCCCAATGCTTCTACTCGAAAATCTATGGGCACGCTGAGAGGAGCATTTCTGTATGTGTAGGAGATGGAGTTTTGAATAACTTTATCACCACACAAATACATTCAACTATCACACTCTTCGATTTCGTAGTATCAGCCCAGTAATCCCAAACAATTACTCTCTATGATCCTTTCACCGGACCGGTCGAATTTGCCGGCTTCATAACAAAAATCGGAATTTGACATGCACTTCATAGGACTCGCAAAATAATATTCATTTGAATCTTGAAGCAAATTATAAATTACTTAGTATCATTATGTTCACATGAAAGTCTACTTGGAAGGTTCATGTACTCTGAACTTCTCAGCATCGGGAACTGAATCTTGAAAGAGAGCAGTTGAAGCGTCAGAACGTCTGGAAACCAATTCAGGGGCTTGACTCTCTGTATAACTCTTTTCGGGCTCTACAAAATTCACATCATTTTCTGTCAGGTCGACCCCCGAAACAACTTTCTCAGCACTGTTATTGCCATTAGTATTGTCACTGGAGACCTGTTCAGCATCAGCACCATCATCAGCATCATCATCTGTTTCCGAGTCCTTGACATCAAGTTGCCTCCTAATGGTAGCAAGTCTCACCACGTTCTCCCTACCAAATACCCACACTGGATGGAATCCTAATGCAATAATTCCAGCAATTGCAATCATCAACGCATCCAAAACCATGAGGTAAACCTCATGGGTAATGAGATATCCCTGCCATCCTTCAGCTAACTCAACCACTCTATACACACAACGGATGTAGATTACAACCACTGTGATTGTGAGGGCCAACGGCATGTAAGAAAACAACTTCGAGCCTCTGATTGAATGGAATTTGGGGTTGTAGAACCTCTCCAACTCTTCCCTTTTGTAGGTCCTTACTGCCTTTACATGGAACAACAACCTGAAGAAATTGGCCACAGACTTTTTTTTATATGGAGAATCAACCTCCAAATCTTTTGAGTGTTTAAAATAAAGTCTATTCAAAAACTCAAACCAGAACCCCAAAAACAACGTCATTGCAAATGTCTGAACAACGATACCGGCAATGATGGTGTTAGTACCAGGAGTGGTGTCTTCCTGTCTCTTACTTGCAATCGAAGCCGAAGCTCCACCTCCAGCTTGAATGAGCAATGATAAAACATCAGAAGTGATGAAGAAATACGAATACCACAATGGTTTCAAAAGTGAGTATTGACGACCATGAATGACCACCAATTGAGCAAATAAGAAATAGATACCAGCCATGATGAAAGCTGGGGCTAAAGTCAATGCCACAAATTGCAAGATAAAGTAATCATCGTTTCTCACATCATTGATGGCCAAGATTCTACCAAGCCATCCACAGAATTCCAATCCATACCCACAGAAGTAGGTGACATTATACCAATAGTATTTCGATCTGATACTCATGAATGCCATATAAACAAAAATAATGGTGAAGATAGCAAAGTAAATAGCATTTGCTGGGATGCTTAAATTATATTTATACAAGTTTAATTCCATGTCCAAATCATTCAAATTCAAAGTATTGTTGAAGATCACTTGGGAGGCTTGAGCTTGAACTTGGGATGCAGTGGCAGTTGCTAATACATTTTGAGCAGATATGATAGCTAATGAAGCCTGAGCGCCTCTGTATAATTGAGAGTATGACCTCAAGTCCACCCATCCAGTTGCTTCAGGAAATGCTGTCAAAACAGAAGAAACAGTTTGCTGTAAACCTTGAGTATTGGTAGGATTGATAGAAGTCCATGTGGTGGCCAGGGCCACCGAAGTGGTGGGACTCCAAGGCACATAAGTGAAACCGCTTAGCTCCATTGTAAATATTCTGGACAAGATTATAAGTGCGAATAAATATGTATCACACTCATACAAGCTTAGTAATTGAGTGGGTGGTGGTTAAAGGCAAATACGAACAATCAAGAAACTACGTATGAATTGTGTACAGGTATGAGTACTTAAGAGATTACGGTTGTTAATCTTGGCAAAAAAGGCTGAGTACACGCGTGGATTCGCAAGTTGTTATATTTATCTTGGGTTGCATAAGCCTCATCCAGATTTTGGATATCGTAACTATTCTCGTTTCAATTAGGATCATAGTACGACATTTGGGCTATATCTGTGATTTTTGTTTTGCAAAGGTTGCCTGGCCTTTACTTTCACGAGTGCTTCATTTTTGATGTGAGATGTCACCACATCATGCAAATGTTGTTCTATGAATGAATCAGACTTTCGTAGAATATTTTGAGAGACAATGACTGAAATGCCTCTGTTTCCTGGAGATGTTGAGCCCCACGGTTCCCACGATACTTTTGTTCACCTCGAGTAGATGATTTGCAAGTCACACTGAATTGTCGTGGCAATTCACTGTTCTATTCTAATTTCGAAGGCCGGTACCCACATCCGTTCCGCCTTTCTTGGCTCTTTTTTTTTATTACATTATATATTAGCTATCCCTAATGGTCTAGAGAAACCCCAATGGGAGAAACTCTACTTGTGTAGTGGTTGTTTTAATTGGTTAGTATTTTTTATTATATTGGGTCACGTGACCAAAATATTGTACTACAATATCCACATAGGACCAAGTTAAGGCAACAAGGCCTGGCTAGCTCAATCGGCTAGAGCGTTTGACTTTTAAGCAATAGCGATCAAAAGGTTGCGGGTTCGAGTCCCGCGTCGGGCTTAACTTTTTGCATCTTATTTCAATAATAAAAACCTCACATTGATGGTGCACTTGCTGCGTTTGTGTAACTGTAAGAAGGCACGAGTGGAACACATGACACTATGTGATATCCGGAAATAAACATTTGGCTATGTAAGATCATGTCATTTTCACAATCACTTCTGTTTCAATTTTGGCTCGACTCGTGTCGATGCTTCGAACGCTATTGGCACAGACTTAGTGTCGAAATGATGCCATCGGGTTCTACCGATTAATACTCTGCCTTCAGCTATCACTATAGGGACGACTATTATGTTGATAACTCTGTTCTTTCCTAATTGGTATATCTGCGACTGCATATTTAGCTACAGAACAACTCTCGGTAATCACACTCACATCTTCTAAAGCAGGAAGTGATAGAACACATCTGAGAATTTCTGAATTCATACCCAAACCAACTCAGGAGTGTGTCGAGAAAATCATCCAGAATCTCCTAGAAACGTAGACGTGAGACGTCCGATTCAATTACTGATCTGTCTCCCAGTAGTAAGCGTCAGCGTGTCAATGATGCAGGTGAATCAGAAGATTAGTCTCCCAGAGACAGAGGTAGGGGATCTCAGTGAAGGTCTTCAAAGCTCTCAGACCACAAAGCATTTCTCAAGCTTCAACTTCCAATGCGAATACGTTGACTTCTAAGCAGTACTTTGACAACGCAGTGGAGGCGATCCTAAGACCAGGCCCGTATATGACTGTTCACGAGTCTTTGTTTGACCATCCACACCGAAAGTTGAAAAAGTGCCTGAATGAAGAACGGGAAGTAACGGGAAGTATTTGTCAGCTCCTTGGTTCACCAGAAACAGTTTCCCGACGATCTCCACAGGGCCTACTTCTCATGGCCACTTGAATATCTTGAAACTGGGGGTAACTCTGAACTCCGAAATCAACTTCCAGATGGAAGCTTGACTGCAGACGAGAGGCATTATCGGATAGTTTTTCCCATTTTCAGTCCGAACTCTGGACCTGATTGTTTTGGTGACTATCTTGGCGGCCTTCGAGACAAGTTGGATAAGTTTATCGAGACGGAAAAGCAAAAATTCAGTGAACACAAACGACAACTCTGGCAGAACAGAGCCATTCACGCAAACGTTATTATCGATCCTCGAACAGTTGGGCACTTGAATCTCAGTTACAAGCCTTTTTCCAGAAAGCAATTTTCACACGGTGTATCCAAATCTCGGGGCTTCTTCACAACTTAGTCCTACAAATATTCCATGAAACCATATTGCTTCACATTTTCACTCGAGTTGTGAAATACATGACTCAATATGGCCATACTTTATGTTTCCTCAGTGATGATATCACTATCATATACCTTGAGATTGATGTGGAAAGTGAAATATGGAAGACTTTGAAACTCCAGCCGGAGATGGGGGAAGATTTTGATGAAAAGGATCCTCCTGGCGCCGAAGAAAACAAGTTTGTTAAAATCATTCAAGTATCGTACCATGAACATCCGTGACACCAATCTTACCGTACAAACTGTCTTTGCATCCGTGCTTCACAAAATTTTAACTGAGAAAGATGACGATAATCACAAGGATGTTGTCAATAAACTTAAGCAGTTGACTACCGTGACCCTCAATGAAGTTCGGGGGTGTTATGGAGAGCATACATTCAATGCAGAGATTCCTGGAGGAAGGACTGCTGAGCAAGGATATAATGATGGCAAAACCAAAGAGTCTGGTGGAGGAGCACATTACGACAAAGATCAGACTCGAGACACAGACAATGGTGAACATTACAGACACCATTTTGCAGACTGTGACCCACTAGAATATATCGTCTTGCAAGAGGCACCCGACAAGTCCTCATTAGTATTGCTATTCAAAGCAGCAGACCTCAAGAATTACATGCCCCAACTCGAGATTCCCAAGACCGGAAAGGTAGTCATGAAACTATATGACGTGGTTTCTGTGTGCACTCATGCCAGGTATGAAATGCATGAAATGGGTTCCTATACCACCGAAGAGGAGTGTCTCGAGAAAGTGAGACGGTTTTACATGCAAGAGGTTAATTGTTACTTGAGAATGCAACAATATCCACCAGTTATTAATGTTCCAACGATGTTCGATCACGGATTCGTACTCATGGGTGAGATAAATAAATTCAAGTTCGCTGGATTGTTCATTGTTATGTCGTACATCGAGGAGGATAAGCACCTGACACTCACACAAGGTCAAATCCACGAGAGTATTCGGACCGGGAACGCTTCACTTGAGTCTATTGGGATCCGGCATATGGATCTGGGTTACGGTAAATATATTATCTCGAGCAATAGGGTTAATGTAATCGACTTTAAGAGGGCAATTATAGAGGATGTCAAAGGCCCCACCAAATCCCACACAGAAGATACCCATATGTAAAATCCCCACATGGAAGTTGCACCCTCAATTCAGCTTCGATCCAGAAGTCAGTCTCCTCCTCGTACCTATCATTCATCCCCATGTCTGTCACCTTTCAAACCTGTCAGTGAGCCATCATCTCATACCGACTTTATGAGCCACACCCAGGCTTCCTCCTTTATTGAGCCTACCCTGTCTTCCAAAAAAGGCATATAGTTGGCTGTTAGCACAATTGTCTATTTTTTGTCTGACACACGTGACCATGTGTGTGAACGAAATCAGGGGAAAGTGTCGGCCAAAGTGGTCCCTCCCTTTGCGTAGTGCACCCTCGTGTACTGTAGTTATGTCTCACAAATATAGGAACTGATGTTATTGTTTGCAAATTATACTTCCTCTTGTATAACAATAATGGGAAAGCTCTCGATTCTCTTGACGAAAAAGAGTCATAAAGAATTACAAAGTTGGTAGACTGAAGGAAACCCCTTCCAGTGGAATTGTAGTGTTGAAAGGTGGTAAGTAACTGCCAGTGTTTCGCTCAATCAGCTCTTAAACAATTACTTCATGAGGCCTATCGAGATAGAAACTACAATAAGAAAATAGAACAGACGCCGGTATGAGAATTCAGAAACACCCCACGCTTTCCCGGGGTTCGATATCGCCATGTTACGTTCGAGTATCTTGAACGGTAACAGTTGATGGCATTCTCAATATAATCTAGGATATACTGGCGATTTGGAACCCATTAATGCGCGAGTAGATGCAAAACGCTTACCAGCACCAGGATTGACATGAACATGTGGATGTTACTTACTGGCGCTAGTTGGAGTCAGACTACTAGAGACTCCTCTGCACAGAGAAGCCGATGAAAGCAAAGCCTAACTATACAGACACTCGGAACATCGAGTTGAAACTACCCTAAATCGACATCTGAAAGTAAGATCTGTCATCTACATAATCGCACGGTCATAAACTGAATTACACATTCCCCCCCTCAATCGATTCCTCCAATAGTTCCAAAGATAATTTGTGGGCTCACAAAAAACTCGCACAACTGGAAGCCATTTTATCGTGCGCGCACCACCAGGCTCGAAGTTCGCGAGACCATTTCCATCCAATCAGTGCGAAGCTTTTGTTCATTAGAAAGGTTGAATTTTTTCACTCAGAAGATTTATTATTGAATTTAAAGCTTTTTCTTTTAGGACTCCAAAACCTTTAAAGTAATTTAATCATTACCCAAATTTGCATAATCTTCATAAGAGCCATTAATCTGCCTCCAGGTAGTTAGATATCGAGAAGAATAAAACCAACTGATTCAGAATATATCAAATTTGCATAAAAATATTCAATCAGTTATTTACCCAAAGACTTTAACAAATAAAGGTGATTGTTTAAAAGAAATCTAAGTTCTGAAAATGTTTAGATCAAGTGTCAAAGCCAGTAGTTCCATCTTCCAAAAAGCCATGATTGGTTCTGTTGGGTTAACTGGATTAACGGCTTCATATTTATTATACAAAGATTCAATGACTGCTAATGCAATGACTGCAGCTGAACATGGATTACATCCTCCAAGTTATGATTGGCCTCACAATGGTATGTTTTCCACTTTCGACCATGCATCCATCAGAAGAGGTTACCAAGTTTACAAAGAAGTTTGTGCAGCTTGTCACTCTTTAGACAGAATTGCTTGGAGAAACTTGGTTGGTGTTAGTCATAACACCTCCGAAGCCAAAGCATTCGCTGAAGAATTGGAATATGATGACGAACCAGATGATGAAGGTAAACCAAGAAAGAGACCAGGTAAATTGGCTGATTACATTCCAGGTCCTTATGAAAATGAACAAGCTGCCAGAGCTGCCAATCAAGGAGCTTTACCTCCAGATTTGTCATTGATTGTTAAAGCAAGACACGGAGGAGCTGACTACATTTTCAGTTTATTAACTGGTTACCCAGAAGAACCTCCAGCAGGTGTGGTTTTACCTCCAGGATCCAATTACAATCCTTACTTCCCAGGTGGTTCAATTGCTATGGGTAGAGTTTTGTTTGACGATTTAGTTGAATACGAAGATGGTACTCCTGCTACTACTTCTCAAATGGCAAAAGATGTTACTACTTTCTTAAATTGGGCTGCTGAACCAGAACACGATGATAGAAAGAAATGGGGTTTGAAAGCTATTATAGTTCTTTCGTCTCTTTATTTCTTATCTCTCTGGGTCAAGAAATTCAAATGGCAACCAATCAAAAACAGAAAGATCAAATTCGATCCTCCAAAGAAATAAATAGATATTGTCGAATGATAAAGTAAAAACAATACATAATAACTGGAAGTTAATACTTGTGAGTAGTATAATTTGTGGATTCAAGTTTCCAGAACATTCTTAAATTGACGTTCGGATTTTAGATGTTTACTTACACAGTTCATATTATTTATCAGACATCGAGATAGGTTTCACTGATTTTCACACGCCCTTGGAGGCTGATTGAGCCCTAGTTATGAGGGGACGTGTCCTGGCGGGAATTGGCGTCGCCAATGAATGAGGATTGGTCATGTGATTTGGCCACCAAGCCTCTTTGAGCTGCTCCTGATGTTTGTACCCATCGGTGATTCCATAAACATGCTTGCCAAATTGGGGCCACACCTTTAACTCCTGTCCCCCATCAGCCAATAATCATACAATGGAAATTACTAGATTTTTGCTCGGGCGTGCGCGAGCCCAAAATCTCGGTGAAAATTCGCCAGATTACGCAGCCCTGTGCCCTCAATCCGCCGAATGAGAATCCCACAACATTTGCTGAAGAATATAAAAAGCCTGAGTGTTCGCATACTTTTACCAAAAAAACAAAAAGATTAACTGCAACTAGAATGTCTAAGGCTACGATTGATCATCAAAGTGAAGTGATGGATTTACAAAGTGAGACTTCGTCTCAAAGCCTCATCAAAGATACGGCTTCGAACATAACCGATAGATCGAAAACTAAACCTAGTAAATTGGTTATACTTTTAACTCTAGCATCTTCATTTTCTGGTTTCATGTTTGGTTACGATACAGGTTATATTTCTGGAGCCTTGGTGACTATTGGAACCGATCTTTCCAATAAAATCTTGACGTCTGGTGAAAAAGAATTCATTACAAGTGCCACTTCTTTGGGAGCTTTATTTGGTGCCATTCTTGGGGGAATACTTGCAAATTTATTGGGTAGAAGAGTGGTGTTATTGGGCTCCAATGTCATCTTTTGTGTTGGTACAATTATTCAGTTGGCTTCTAAGACCGTTTGGTGCATGATTGTTGGTAGATTCGTATTGGGATGGGGAGTTGGAATCGCGTCTTTAATATCTCCATTGATGATATCTGAATTGGCGCCTTCTCGTTACAGAGGTCGATTGATTGTCACTAATAGTATGTTAATTACTTTCGGTCAACTCGTGGCCTATTTCATCAACTGGGGATTGACTAGTATGAAGCACGGTTGGAGAGTTTCTGTGGGACTTTGTATGGTTCCTTCAGTCGTTCAATTTGTGTTATTTTGGTTCTTACCCGACACCCCCAGATACTACATCATTAATAATGACACCGCCAATGCCAAGAAAGTGTTGAGAAGAGTCTACAATGATGCTGATGATTCATTCCTCGATGCCGAACTCGCAGAAATGATCTCATCCAATTCAAATGTTCCTGGATCTGGTCCATTATCGAGAGCATGGAACTCCATCAAATTGATTCACACTACACCTGCGAACTTCAGAGCCTTGATTTTGGCTTGTGGATTACAAGGTATTCAACAATTCACTGGTTTCAACTCCTTGATGTACTTTAGTGCTACAGTTTTCGAGACTTGTGGATTCGACAATCCAACTGCAGTTTCAATCATCGTTGCTGCCACCAACTTTGTGTTTTCGTTTCTTTCGATTTTGATCATTGACAAAGTCGGTAGAAGAAAGATTCTCTTGGTGGGTGTACCATTGATGTGTTTGTTCTTGGTGATTTGTGCCATTGGATTCCATTTCTTGGGTATCAAATTCACAGACTCCGATGACGTTGTTGTTGAGAGTTCGGGAATAACCGGATGGGGTATTGTTATTATCATCTCCATGGTTGGATTTGTCGCTAGTTATGCCATTGGTATCGGTGCTGGCGCTTGGACAGGTGTTGAATTATTTTCAGATGTTAATGTTAGATCGATGGGTAGCATGTATGCAGCAGCTACTAACTGGGCCGGTTCTTTAACTATTGCATCTACATTCTTAACTATGTTGGAAAGAATCACACCCACTGGTACTTTCTCCTTTTTCGCAGGCTTATGTTTCATTTCATTTATTTTCCTTTACTTCTTATATCCAGAGGTTGCTGGGTTAGAATTAGAAGAAACCACCAATTTATTATCCAGTGGATTCAATGTCAAGGAGGCGGGTCGTTTGTCAAAACAACGTAAAAAGGCCTCCAAATTTTCGTCAGCAGATACCGCCACATCTGCTTAGAACAACTACGCATATAGACACTATTTAGTATAATGAGATCACGATATTTATTACCATCCAACATAAAACACATTTTAGTAGTAGAATTTTGTGCGACAAAAATCCTGCCACCTGTGCGAACACCATATTTCAACACTGGCCAACAGCATGAGTACGACGTCTACCAATGCGGCTAGAGCCCAACCCATAGATAGGTTCCGAGATATGAACAAGCTCAAGAATTTCGAGATCCTCAAAAAGTTGGGTCAGGGGACTTTCGGAGTCGTACAGAAAGCAAGAAACATCAAAACTGGTCAGGTGGTGGCCTTGAAACAACTCTTGAATCACGCTGCCAAAGACGGATTCCCCATCACCGCCATGCGAGAGATCACCATCATGAAGAAGCTCGACCACCAGAACGTCTTGAAGATCATCGACATGATTTACGAGGAGCCAAAAGTGTCTAGTGCCGAAGATGCTGTGAGATCTAGAGGATGTTTTCACACCGTTAGCAGCTACATGACGTCGGATTTGGTGGGGATTCTTCTGAACCCACGCATCACCTTGAAGGTGCCGGAGATAAAGTGCATCATGAGCCAGTTGCTTCTGGGAATCGAGTATATTCACGACCAAAAGTATCTTCATCGGGACGTCAAAGCTGCCAACATATTGATTGACCACAACGGGATAGTGAAAATAGCAGACTTCGGATTGGCCCGTGTGTACCATGGATCTGCTCCAGCTTTGGGTGCAGGCCCTGGAGGTGGAGAAAGAACGTATACGGGACTTGTGGTCACAAGATGGTACAGACCGCCAGAAATCCTACTAGGTGAGAGAAAGTACACTACGGCCGTTGACATGTGGGGGGTAGGGTGTGTTTTCGGCGAGCTCTTCACACGCAAGCCGATCTTTTCAGGAAAATCTGATTCCCATCAGTGTCAATTGATCTTTCAGTGTCTTGGAAGTCCCAGTAAAAACTGGTCCGAGGTGATGGAATTACCCAACAAGGTAGACTTGAATGTGGGATTGACGTGCAAAAGAACCTTTGAGGACGTTTTCGGTCCCATAATAGACGACGGTATCGGGCTTGACTTGCTTGATCACCTTCTCACGCTAAATCCATATAAAAGATTTAATGCATCTGACGCCAAAGAACACAGATATTTCACCTCGCACCCGTTACCTGTGGACCCTTCCGGTCTCCTGTTTGAAGAGTGTCACGAGATTGACAAAGATAAATTCAAAGACGTTACAAGTAGCAATGGTAATCACACCACCAATGATAAAAAGCGTGGCAGAGAAACCGAACACGGTTTCGGTGCAGCCAAGAAACATTTCAAGCCCGCGTCCTCAATAAGCAGTCTTCCTGCCAAGCCTTCATTTGGTAATGGCACTTACCAGGTACCACAAAAGAACTCCTCCACACTCTCAAGGACTCCATCCAACAAATCGAGAACGCCTAATGGTAGTGCTCCATACAAGAACATCTCCATCCCCAAGGGCCGTCAATCTGAGAGAAGCATGGTCAAATCCAAAAGTGAAAGATCAGAGATAGAAAGTGATCTCACAGACTTCGAGGATGTTTCAGAACTGAAGATCAACTCTTTAAACCTAAATAAATATGGTGAATGAGCAGAGGACTTTCGCCATCATAGTGTACATACCTTTAAAGCAAATGCAGTTACGACTATATGTAGTTACGACTATGCGTAGTTACGACCATGCGTAGTTACGACCATTCACAGTCACGACGTAAAACCCTATTTATAGCATTTGTGACCCCAAACCCTAATCGTGGCCTTATATCTAGTAGTACACCGATTGCCGGTGTTCCCAAAAAGTGCGCATTTACGAAGTCCTCCGAGCACTCGGAAATGCTCGCACCCGAACGCTGATGAAAAAGATAAATCCTCGACTTTAGCACGGCACCAGAATTTTTGTACGTTTAGATCATGGCATCGTTAGATGATTTCTTCTCATTCCAGGTGTTCCTTATTGTATTGAGGGAGACCTTGGAGCTGGCGATAGTGGTATCGGTTTTGCTTGCGTTTTTAAAACAAACGTTCTCGGCTAAAAAAGAGTCTGCTGATCCAAAGTATTCGACCATTGGGCAGTCGGAAATCGAATCAAATGAAACCGGGCAACCTCTCTTGGCAACTTCAGAGGAAGGTACGTCTACCGTAGCAGTATCTTCGAGTGTCACTCCAGAAATTCCTGATGGTTTCGTGATTCCAGGTGACCAAACCTCTACTTACAAATACTTGAGATTACAAGTATGGGTTGGGGGATTTTTGGGGCTTTTATGTTGCTTGGTCATCGGATCTGTTATCCTTAGTATCTTCTATATCATCGGAAATGATCTTTGGGCTGTGGCAGAACATTACTGGGAAGGAACCTTCTCCATCGTTGCTAGTATAATTATATCTGTCATGGGAGTTAAGATTCTTCGTGTCAACAGAATGCAGGAGAAGTGGAAGGCCAAGTTGACCAGCATTATCAACGGGTCAAACTATATCGACAAGGCATTGAGTCACTCCAAAAGCTCCAAGTTCAGATTATCGCTTGACGAGTTTGGTGAAAAGTATAGCATGTTCATTTTGCCTTTTGTTACCACATTAAGAGAAGGAATGGAAGCTATAGTTTTCATTGGTGGTATCGGGGTTAACGAAAACACCACCGTTGCGTCTATTGTCATCTCCACAATCACGGCCATTATTATCGGAGTAACCGTTGGAGTTTTCCTCTACAGAACCGGTAACTCCTTGTCTCTACAATGGTTTTTAGTCACATCCACATGTTTTCTCTACTTAATTGCCGCCGGGCTTTTCAGTAAAGGAGTGTGGAATTTCGAGCTCCAAAGGTTCATCGATTTATGTGACGGATTTGACGTGAGCGAAACCGGCCACGGGCCAGGCTCATACGATATCACAAATAGCGTTTGGCACGTAAATTGTTGTAATGGGGAAATTCAAGACGACGGGGCGTTCTGGATGGTGGTCACGGCGATTTTTGGTTGGACAAACAGCGCCACTTATGGAAGTGTGATCAGCTATATTTTTTACTGGATAGTAATAACGGCTGCATTTCTGTCATTATTATTTGAAGAGAGAAATGGTTACTTGCCTTTGGTGCCTATCAAATGGCAACAAAAGAGAATCAAAAAGAGAGCTCTTCTTGGACAAATGGTTGCCAACACCAACAGAGCCGATTCCAATAGAGTCAGTGTTGATTCCACCACTCCATTGAATCAGTAGAGTATGACTAAGTATTGAGTAAAAATCCTCCCGCTCGGGTAAACTGAAAAGATTCCGAAAATTTGTGACTCTGTCCCGGCCAAGATGGCTCGGCGAATTGGCTTAGAGATCCAAGCCTAGTTTTTTGGAAGCCACTTTTGGTTTGAACTTTGATTGGAATGCTTCTAGCCATTCTTGTTTGTGCTGTAGGACTGGAAGTAGAGCTGGCTTTCAGAAGCACAAGCACTCATCACACTAATAAACGGAGAAATCGTATTCCCTTCCCTATGAGAAAAATGTAAATCGGTTACTTTCGTATCCAAACACATGGCAATATTTTCTGGACAATTGCAGGCCTGTGATTCGCTCTAGACCGAGAATCGGCTCCAAGGCCATCCTGCAGAGTACGGAGATGGGGGGATGAGGCACCTGCACAAGAAACGGGATCTCCAGTTCCTGGTATACCGTACAGGAAGAAAAATTATCTGATTGGATCTTTTCGCATTCACCAAACTGACACAATGGAGTTTCAAGTGGCCCAACGTAAATGACATGCATGTGATCTGGGTACGAGAGGTGTTAGGAATTTTGTCCGAGCCATTCCGTGAGTGCTGGTGGTCTTTGATAAGGCTAGGTCAACGGTGTCGATGGATTAGTGCCACCGTATCCAGATAATTCAGTGTAAATGTGTCAATGTGTAAATGTGTCAATGTCAAGACGCATATTTTCTTGGAAAAACGAAAACTAGACACAATACCGAGTATCAGAATTCTTGGCACTGAAGTAAAGGCTTATACGAACAGAGGCGTTACCATTTATATCCGGTTTTACGACGGGTTTGTAATAACCATAATTCCATTATTTTTTCATCTAGATTTTCATCTCTGTTCCCGTATAAGAACAGTCATGATTCCCAACCAATTTCCATATTTCTTGCATCCAAAGCAGTGAATGTTGTCGCTTTTTATTTATTCATTGTTGTGCTTGCGTGTATTCGCTAAGCCCAGCGCTTATGCAAGAGACTCGGTGGGTGAAATCATCTTCTACGCATGTCAAAACTACATGGGGACGGTGGTGACTTATTGTGACCCCATGGATATCAACTCCTACTATTGTGTATGTTATAACGATTACTATAGAGCCACTTTCATGGGCTGTGTTCAAGCACAAGACAGTGTCGGTGACGCGGTGTACCATGAAACTATCAAAAAGTGTAAGCTGTTCACCCCATACCTTCCCACAAAACAAGACTTTGAAAAGGCTCTTGACGTGTATAACGAACAGGCCGTCAATGTCACTACTATCAAGAACTTTAACTCTACGCTTCCTACTAAAGCCATTATTCTTGTGGAGAAACAAAAGATTATGGACTGGAGATATACATATGACCGTTTCTTAGGTGTGTACATGGATTCTCCATGGTGGGGTGCAGGAGCCCTCGGATACTGGGCCGTGGTTTTTGTTGTAAGTTTTGCCTTGAGATTTTTGAACGCTGCGTTCCCCAAGTTCATGAGAAACAGAAATGGCCAGGTATCTACTTGGATCCAAAAACACGTGACTCTTCCTGCTCTCCATAGAAGAAAAGCACAGGAGAAACCGTTCCTTGGGTTCTTGGATTTCTTGATTCCTACAAGACTCGAGTCACTTCTCATTGGAGGATTTATAATCTATTTGATGGTGGCTTCAGGTGCTGACATCAAGTATTATAAAAATGATACTATTTTCGCCAGTAAAAAGGCAGCAATAAGTAGATTCTTCTCCGTTAGACAGGGAATCATTGCCACTTTCCTTACCCCATTATTGATTTTGTTTGCTGGAAGAAACAATTTCTTACAGTGGGTTACCGGCTGGAATTATGCCACTTACCTTGCCGTACACAGATGGGTTGGAAGATTGGTGTTTATCTTGGTGATGAACCATTCCATTGGATATTCTATCACTTTTGCAGGCCGTTATACAGATCAAATGAAACAGAACTATGTCATTTGGGGAACCGTGGGAACTGTTGCTGTTGGAGTGATGATGTTTCAGGCTATTTTGTTTTTAAGACGTAAGTCGTACGAGATTTTCTTGGCTATTCATATCATCATGGCCGCCTTATACATCGCCGGTTCTTATTGGCACGTTTATGGGTTGGGATACGTCAATTGGTATATCGCTGCATTTGTCGTGTGGGGTTTTGACAGATTTATTCGTATTGTTAGATTGGCCATATTCGGGTTCCCTAAGGCCCACATTCTGTTGGTAAGCGATGAAACCATACGAGTAGTGATTCCAAGACCTTCTTACTGGAAGCCTACTCCAGGAGGTCATGCTTTCATACACTTCCTTAGACCTGCTTACTTCTGGCAATCCCATCCATTCACTTTCACCTCATCCGAAGAAGACAAAAACATCGTGTTGTACTTGAAAGTGAAAGGAGGAGTCACCCATGGCTTGTACAAATATCTTTCCAAGCAGCCAAACAAGAGTGGAACCTTGAGAGTTGGAGTTGAAGGTCCATACGGAAGGACTAGTGGAGCCAAATACTTCGATAGTGCTATTTACGTGGCTGGAGGAAATGGTATCCCAGGTATCTACAGTGAAGCAATGAACTTGGCCAAGAAGAGCTCTCAAAAAGTTATCAAACTTTTCTGGGTTGTGAGAGATGAGAAATCATTGGAGGCTTTCCATGAAGAATTGGAAGCTCTCAGGAGCACCAATATTCAAACCACTGTGTACATAACCAAGCCAATATTGGATCACGTTGCCAGCGACCAAGAGAAAAAAGCCGAAGATGTTACCAGCGAAGATAGTATCACCTCCACTTTATCGCATATAAATGTTAAGCACGGCAGACCAGATCTCGAACTGTTTGTGAAGCAAGAGATTAGTGAAGCCCAAAAATCAGTTGCATTTGTGACTTGTGGACACCCATCTCAAGTAGACGACTTGAGATACCATGTTAGTAGAAACTTGGTGAGTGGTAAGAGTGTGGAGTTCTTTGAACAGTTACAAGTGTGGACCTAAGGCTCATGATTCTATTTTCTTAGCATTGTTATCTATAATACGATTTTGTCAATCGGTTTGTCTTGGTCATATACACACTTCTTTTTTTAGCATTGTTATCATAATACAAGTTCGTCAATTGTTCCGTCTATTCGTTGTACATTTCCATCTTTTGGCATTGTCATCTATATTACAAGTTTGTCAATTCTTTCGTCTATTCTTTGTGTATTTCTATTCTTTGGCATTGTCATCTATATTACAAGTTCGTCAATCGTTTTCTCTACCGGTTCTTGTCGATATCCTCGAACATTTCGTCTACACTGGCTCCCAAATAAACCTTCAATGTTTTCCTGGTGGCTGGAAGCAATTTACATTTGACCAACACTTCATCACCTGATTGCAGAAGTTTGTCATAAGCCTGGAATCTATGGCATCCGCCGAATGCAAAGTAGTAGTCTTTGCCCTGTTCTCTAACTCTAAATACATCAATGGGTGGTAAAACTCCAGGTTCGATATCTTCAATTTGACAGGTTGCTGAAGCCACTGGCACTCCTTTCAAGGTAGATACCATACTATCGATTTTCTGGTAGTCCAACACTGGAGGGATGGGTCTTCTGATTTGGCTCAATGGCACTTCGCTTATCTTGATGTTTGTTGTTTGGAGAGACATGTTGCTAAAGTTGTAGGGTCCCAGGCACTTAAATAGTTTTGCAGTCGCATCGCGCTTCGAGTCTCGATCTTCGCATTAATAAGACGATTAGAAATGAAGGTTGGTGAGTGACGCATTAGTGACTGAGCTTGGCCTAGAAAAGCATGCGGGTGCCATAAGCAAATATGTTCGAGAGCAGCTGTGTCACGTGACCAATAGCATTCACGGACATGGTCACAGTCTTTTGTCACGTGCAAAAGCAACCACCAAACGGTGGCTGTAACCGCCCATACACCGGTCGTGTGTGAGTCGTGTGTCGTGTGTCGTGTTTCGTGTGTTTCTTTGCTGCGAGCTCGCTGGCCGTGCCCCGTGCCGGATCCGCATTGTAACACCTATAAGCGAACCTGATGACAAGTCGCGTGAATCACATACCAAACCCAACGCCTGCGCCACTGACACTGACAGCAAGTGCCAACAGAAGCATAACCTTACTTAAGCATGATTCTAACACACCACGTGATGTCCACCGCCCAGGCGTACGGCATCGGGCCCGATCTCGATCCGACTCCCAGGCCTGCATGCAATATTATCTAAAAAATCAATTGGCCAGTGAGATTTTTTATCGATACAATCTCCGGTCTCGCTTTATTGGCTACACGCAAAATGCAGAACAATCGCAAGAAATTCGGTCCCTAAATCGTGCCTAGAAGTATATGTGCATTTGTGCGGCACGTAAACTTACGCAAAGCGGCACTCGATTTGATTTCCGCTATTCATGGATCCTTTATCTTTGTTAAAACCGTATTTGTGACCGTTTGCGAACAAAAGTTTTGCGAACTTACGTTGTTACCAAGGAAAAAAGTTTTGCATAAATACAACTTGGCATCCACTCGCCATTAATACTGGTGATTTTCCATTTACGAACTTGAGGCAAACCTATTGGCTGGAACCAAATTCACAGGTCATCACACCTTTGGTCACCTCACGTCTTCTCACGCAATAAATACCGACCTCAAAATTTAACAAGATCTTAATAGCCAACAAAATCCCATGTATAACCTGTGGGCTTATATCACAATAGCCCTTTTAGTGGCACTATGTCCGCTATGCATCCCCAATAAGCTTCGAAATCCCCGGCTTCGAAAGGCCAGAATAGCGTTGGTGATCGCATTTATGATGTCTACTATTGTTACTTTCACTCCGAACGAAGCTGTCAATGGAGCTCCCGTACACAAATTTGGCCAGGGGAAAATCGCTTTTTTCAGTTGTAACTTCCAGCTCTACAAGAGCATGGTGTCGTTCTGTCCTCCAGAGAACTTCACTGGGTGTGTTTGTAGGAATGAAAACGCTAGAGCCACAATGGCGTATTGCTTTAGCCAGCTGATTCCTCACGACAAATACTCCTTTTTGGATGTGTGTGAACGGGAATATGATGTGAGCTTGTCGCAGGAGGACTTTGACGTGGCTCTTTCCCGCTACTTCAAATACTCGAAGAACATTCTGGAACTCGACGGTGCAAAAGATGGACAAATCGTCAATTATCCTTTGAAGTTGGACGATGACGACATTTTCACCTTCAAATTCGCTTACCAACAGTTCTTGGGCAATTACGACACGTCTGTTTACTATGGAGGTATACTTATTCTTTACTGGTTGGTGTTTTTCTTGGTTTTGTCGATTGTCAATTGGTCCAAAGTCGTTCTACCAAAGTTACACAAAAAGTTGGTGAACCCCAAAATCAACTGGATAAGACAACACATCACCACCCCTACCACGTTCGGTAAGAACAAAACCAACGAGCAGCCGTTCGCAAGAGTGTTGGATATGCTTGTGCCCACCAGATTGGAAACGATTTCTTTGGTGGGCTTTTTGTTCCTCAGCATTTACCTCTTCCTCAAAGACATCCATTACGTGCCCGGAGACCCTATTTTCCCAAACAAATACAGAGCATTATCCCGGTATTACGCCGTCAGAGCAAGTATCCTCACCAGCTCCATGATGCCATTCTTAATTCTTTTTGGTGGTAGAAACAACTTTTTGCAAATGGCCACCCGATGGGACTATTCCAGTTTCATCACCCTTCATCGGTGGATATCGAGAGTGTTGGTGCTTTTGATCTCCATCCATTCGGTTTTCTACTCCTTCTATGCCGTCAGCTTCAAATCATTAATCTCCCATACATACGTCAGATGGGGGATTTTGGGTACTGCATCCGGTCTTGCAATTTTAGTCCAGGGATTATTGGTACTCAGAAGAAAGTATTACGAGACTTTCTTGTTGATACACATTCTCTTGGCATTGGCATTCATTGGAGGTGCGTACATTCATGTTTACGATCTCTATTGCTTATGGTTCTACCATTTCACATTTGCAGTTTGGATCCTAGACAGACTCGTGAGAATAGGAAGGTTGATCGAGTTCGGGTTCCCCAAAGCCAAAGTCATGTTGTTGGCTGACGAGGCGTTGAAAGTGGTGATTCCTAAACCCCAAAACTGGGACGATATACCTGGTGGACACGTTTTCCTTCATTTTCTTAGACCTTCTTGTTTCTGGCAGTCGCATCCTTTCACTTATACCAAGTCCATAACCAACGAAAACGAAATCATCATTTTCATCAAGGTAAAGAAAGGGGTCACCGAATCCTTGTATCACTATCTCAAAACTCACCCAGGAAAAGCTACCGAGATCAGAGTGGCAGTAGAAGGATCTTATGGAGAAAGCACACCTGCCAGTAGGTACGATTCTGCTGTATTTGTAGCAGGAGGAAATGGTATCCCTGGAATCTATGCCGAGGCCTATGACTTGGCAAAGAGAAACGTTGATCAGAAAATCAAGATTATCTGGGTGGTCAGAGAGTATCGGTCGTTGTACTGGTTCTACGAGGAACTTCTCTCCTTACGGGATACTAAAATCAGTACTGAAGTGTATGTTACCAAACCCACAAGCTACGATCACCTAGATGAGTTTGATATGAGATTCCCCAAAGGTGAAAGTGAAACCACTAGTCTCTTGGCTAACTCTGATGTCAACACTTCGTATGGAAGTGTTAATGTATCGAGTATGCTGGGACCGGAAATCATCGCAAAAATCAAGCAGGAATTGAATTTTGTTGTGTTCAAAGAAGGAAGACCAAACATAAACCAGATCGTCAAAGAATCAATCAAAGAGTCCAAAGGCTCTGCATGTTATGTCACGTGCGGACACCCGATTATGGTTGATGAATTAAGACACTGCGTGGCCCAGAACATATCCAACGACGAGCATAAGAGAATAGACTACTACGAGCAGCTCCAAGTGTGGGCGTAATCGTCGTAGGATATTTGAAATTATTTATAGAGAATACATAGTTAATATGGTAGATATAAGTTAATTCGCATCTCATCGCAATTTTTTTCAGTAATGATCAGAACCGTCAAACCCAAAAACGCTAAGTCCAAGAGGGCTTTGGCTAAGAAGGAAGCCAAGTTGGTGGAGAACACGAAGCAAGCATTGTTCGTTCCCGGAGCCACTGGAAACAAGTTCTTGCACGATGCCATGTGTGATTTGATGGCCTTTAAAAAACCTCATGCTAAGAGGTTTTCTAAAAAGAACGATATAAGACCTTTCGATGACCCCAGCACTTTGGAGTTTTTCAGCGAGAAGAACGACACCTCGTTGATTGTTCTTTCGACTCACAACAAAAAGCGTCCTAACACCTTGATTTTTTCAAGATTCTTCAACCATAAAGTGTATGATATGATCGAACTCTCAATCCAGCAAAACTATAAATTGTTACAAGACTTCAAGAAATTGACCTTCACCGTTGGTCTCAAGCCCATGTTTGTATTCAATGGTCCGGCATTTGACTCTGTTCCTGCTTTCCAACACGCCAAATCTTTATTTTTGGATTTCTTCAGAGGTGAAGAAACTGATTTACAAGATGTAGCAGGTTTACAATACGTCATTGCCCTTTCCACAGGAGAAATCGAAGACCCAAACTCTTCTCATTTGCCGCTCTTGAATTTCAGAGTGTACAAACTCAAATCGTATAAGTCTGGTCAGAAGCTTCCTAGAATCGAACTCGATGAAATCGGACCTAGATTGGACTTCAAAATCGGTAGAAGAACATCGCCAGCTCCAGAACTCGAGAAGGAAGCTCACTTGAAACCTAAACAATTACAAGCCAAAGAAAAGAAGAACGTCAAGACCGATATCATGGGTGATAAGGTGGCCCAAATCCATCTTGGAAACCAAGACTTGAGTAAATTACAAACCAGAAAGATGAAAGGATTGAAATCCAAATTCGACCAGGTTAGTGATGAAGACGAAGAAGACGAAGAAATTGAATACTCCGATGCCGAAGGTAGTGAAGAGTTTGGCTCGGGTGATGAAATCTCAATCAGTGATGAAGAATCCGGAAAACCTGCCTCTAAGAAGCAGAGAATATAGCATGTATCAATAGAATGACTTTACAGACTCGCTTTTTTTACTCTTTGCCGTACTTCTATTATTTCCATTTCTCTGTCCATTTCCCTGTCCATTTCCCTGTCCATTTCCCTGCCCATTTCTGTTTCTACATTCCTCCCCTTGTATCTCTTTCTCTATTTCTCTATCCATTCTCTTGATTCTCTTGATTCTCTTGATTCTCTTCATTCTCTTCATTCTCTTGATTCTCTTATTTCGCGATGTCTAATAAACTGCGATCGCTCACTTTTGTTTATAAGTGGTAATGACATCGGACGTATCTTCGATATTCAGGCCCCGTAAGATCCAGAAACGGGCTGCCACACACGAGTCGTCTAACAACTCGAACGGAAGTCTGTTCGGAGTTTTGGAATTGACGAAAAATGACCATTATTGTATGTCCAGGCTACCAGGCTTTCCTAATTCTTTCAAAGACCAATCCGTCACCCTCTTGAATGGATACGCTGATAACACAACGAAGCACGCTGTGGCTGTGTCTGCTGATAAGGTGTATGCTTGGAGCTACCAATCTACTGATACTGCCCCTTTGACCATAGAATTTCCCATTGAAGGTCCAAAAACTTACCCTCCACTTGCTATTCTAACCAATACTTCTTCCAGTATCGTTACAAACGACCCAGGGATTGTCATAATCAATGCTTCTTCTGGGTCTGTCAAGTTCTACAAAAGTGTTCAGTATTCGCCAGCATTGGGATTGATAGGTGATAAAAGTCTCGAAATATCCATTCCTATAGACTCCCAAAAAGGCGAGTTTATCACCGTGGCTGAAAACGTCGAACCAGCGGGAATTGTTGTCACAACCTCTTGGAAACGAGTGGTGCTTTTGGGGCTCAAAAATAGCAAAAATCAACCTGCTCTATCAGTGTCTACGATCTTGAAACCTGCCACAGGAATTTTGTCACGACTTTTCTCCCATCCTCACGACATTAATGACGACATCGCCAGCATTAGAAGCGGTATAGTAGACCCTAACACCACAGAACAAGAAATCATCATCCAGGAATTTTCTGGGTTGGTTCACAAAGTATATGTGCAGTTATCTTCAGAGTCAGGATTTCCTGTCGTTAACAAAGCTAAATCTTTCACCCATAACTTGAACTCGTACGTGGAATCGAGTATTGATGGATACGAGAAGCTATCCAGTCGAAATATCGAATACTTGGACACCTGGCCCATCAAAAGTATTCTGGTGAAAGACACCTACGTTATTTTGTGCCACATATCCGACCAATTTGGAGGGTCTGGGTCCCATGAATTGGTGTTGGTGACGGCCAAGATCGACTCCAGTGGAATCTTGGTGTACGGAAGTCATAAATCGAATCGATTTGATGGAGTTATAGGTGATACAAAACCTCACCTATTCATTCCACACCCTGAAAATACCGCTTTCATTGCTGTGAACAACACCCTCATCTTAACGGACCTCGACTTCTCATATATTCTGTCCCAGGGAACGATTCTGTATTATAATCCAAGATGGGAAGATACAGTGACTTTGACTTCTGGTGTAAGTGTCATAGGATACGGATATGAAGACCAAGCTGTGGGGGTGAATCCTGGCTTGATTTTGTTAACAGCTGGCTCGGGGGTTCTCAGGATCGAGAAATTCCAATCTGCAACCTCCATAGACCCGTTTGACCCCGTCAACCATGTCAAAACGCATATAGAACAAGCGATATTCTATGCATCTTCTTCGTCAATCGACTTCACCTTACCTGGCAAGTACTCCGACGAGGTTGTCAAGAAAGCAGTCACTCATATCATCGACAAAATAGTCACCTCGGAGTCGCCGTACTTACCGTCGTTGGCGTTCAATATATCCAGTGCTTTGGAGAAAAAATCACAGCTCTTCACCAACTTGATACAATATTCCCAATCCAATTTCCCGGGTTTAAACGACAAGGTGAAAACCAACTTGGTCCATGCATTGGAAAAAGTCCAAATAGCAGAAAATCTCTGGAAATTGCTCGAAGCAGATTCCAAATCCGCCGTAAAGTTGAAGAAAACCTTGACATCCGTTGTTGATGAACATTTGAAAGGAACAAAACAAACAGGAACGGGCTTGAGAGCATTCTTCAACAGTGGCATTGCGTCAATCAATATCGTGTTGACAGAATTCATCAAAAGGGCAATCGATCAAGACGTCTCTTCAGACTTTTTGTTGGACTTACTCACCAAAATCTTACACGATTCCGTTTTAACTGTGGAGTCGAATTACATAAAAGAATCCGCTGACCATAAATCGTGGATCTTCGACACCGATATCCTATTCATTGCCGAAGGATATTTCCAAGCCAAATTCTGTGGTGAAAGCATCACATACGAATATTCTAATACCCCAGAAACTAGGCAAAACATTCACAAATTTACCAGTGTATTATATTACTTCATAAATCAAGCCATCGACCTTATGGTGATAGAAGATAACAAAGACCTCAAGAATTACGTTAAATGGTACAATAAATCAAAGGTGAAATGGATTCAGTGTCTCGTATCAAATAATTTGAGTGAACAGGCCATTGAGTTGGTAGAAAAGTATAAGGACTTCACCTCTCTTGTGGCAATAGTTGAGGATGAAAGAGAAGCTGTGGTGGAGAAGTTCGGTGTTGCAAGTGTCCAACATGATACATTGATTGCTAACTATTTCGTGTATTTCCAACGATACCAATACGATTTTGCAGAGGCATTGTTTGACTACTATTTGAAGAAGGATCAACCAAGAAAGCTCCTCGGAGGATTTCCTGGATACCAACACTTATTGGACAGGTATCTTGCAGAGCATATTGATAAGGCTTGCAGCATAGGATGGATAAGGAAACTTCTCGATGAAAAAAATCTCGAGGCTTCTCAGTATCTCTTGAGATCTGCTGAGTCTCATCCAACGGAGTCTCAAAACAACCAAGAGTTGAAGTATTCGCTTGCCAAATTGAGTGCAATAGCATCCAGTAACGGAGATCCCAACATCGACCAAACACTCTTCAAGATCGAATCGAACTTGATCCTCATCAGAATTCAGAAGGCTCTTCTCCAATACGTTAATGAGGCGATGGTCAAAACAGATTCTGGAGATGATATCAAGTTCAATGCGTTCCTCAAGTTTATCAACGATAAAATCACAGCCCAAGCTGGTAGGGCCATCTTTGAAAACTCGTTCAAGGATTTCATATCCAACAAGAAGTTGGTACTGTCTGTGTTGATAGACTATCTCACATTTGTGAAGCCCTCAATAAAGTTCTCCAATGGATATTCGAATGCTTTCAGAGTTGCGTCCGTTGCATCAGACGTGGCTTCTTATAAGTTGGATATCAAGAGAATATGGTGTCGGTTACTATCGATCACTGATGATTGGAATCAGTTGTCCAATAGTGACCAACCAGATGAGTATGTCACCAGAAACATCCACAATTCCACCATTTACAAGACCGTCTCTTCTATAGGAGACAAGGAAATTGGAATACTTGAAGAATTGTTGACCGACGACGATTCTATTTTTGAACAAGAGTCAGTTCTTTTATCCGAATTGGACAAGAGTTACTTCCACCTAACAGTAGCCAATATCAGAGATAAGGATTTATTGAAGTGGATCCAATCAGCTAGAAAAGAGGCACAGTTGGACGGCAATATCTAATATACATTAATCGTTTATCGTAAGTTCGTAAGTTCAGTCCACGTTGTCATCATCCTGTTTTTGTGCTTGGGTTTGACTTTCTACTTCATTTTCATATTCTCCGTCATCTTCTTCTCCCAGATCCTGCGCATGTGAGTCCCTTTGTTTCAAGTTTATCCGAAGCAACTCTTCCGGTAACGGCTTCAGGTTCTGGTAGTCTCCTTGAGAGTGTTTATACAACCCTAGAGACGCGAGAGAAATAGACCTTACCACCGTTTGCCAACTAGCCAAAACCAAGTTTACTTTCTCGGCTCCATCGACCATTTCGGCGAGTTTTGATTCCAACTCTTCAAACTGCGTCGTTATAAGCTCTGTGTACTCGCTGATGGCAACAAGACTCGCCAACTCTGCTCGTTTATCCTCGATCTTTTGATGTATTCCTCCGTACCTTTGCATAGTTAAAATAAATATTTGTGCGCGCCAGTGTTTTGTTTATTCACAAAACAATCATAATGGCCAGGCCATCTTCAAGTTCACTTTCTTTTGTGGAACTAGCGCTGGAAAAGACTCGAATAAGGAGACAGCTGGAAGGCGTGGGGTATGTGGATGACACAGTACGGAAATTGGAGCTTCAAAATAAAACCGTCATGAAAAATAACCAGATCATGACTAAACGGCTCACGGAACTTGAGGGCAAAATATGCGATTTAATTAGTGAAAACATAGAGCTTAAGCGCCAAACAAGTGGCAAGGATCTCAAGGCTGAGATGGAGATGAAGTTGGACCGTTTGGAAACGGAAATCAGGGACCAGGTGCAAAAGATATACCGGATTATTGATGATTTCAGGACCAAGGAGGGACTCAAAACCACGCTTGTGGGTCCTGAGTCAAGTAATCCTGTTGATGAACGGTCAGTGGAAGCGCAAGCAGAAGCGTCGGTCCCAAAACTTACAAAAAGCACAAAAATAATGAAAAACACCATAATTCCAACGAAAAAGAACTCAATACAAATATTCCAGGATCCTCAAATTGATAGCGATACGAGAGTCCCGAAAGCATCAGCCCAGAAATCCCATTCACCGGGTGAAGAGTTCTCCAGGTCCATAGTTCACGGGTCAGATAGCGACAAAGAGAACCGGGTTCCTGGATCAAGGTGCCCCAACTCTCCTCCATCCCAATTGATAACCCTGCAACCTGAGGCACCTCGCTCACCAGAACCACACCATGTGTTTCAGTCTAGGAGTGAGAGTGTCTCTTCAGTGCCTTCGCCTACGCCCAAATCTCACAAGAGGAAGAGGGCTAACGCCAACATTACGCCTGAAAATGACACCCCACAGCTTTCTGAAGCAGACACCAGGAAGAGAAGATTGACAAGGACCCGGGCCCCAGTAAACTACAAGGAGCCTTCACTTGCAAAGAAATTACGTAGAGAATCGGTGAATTTTGTTGACGCGGTCACAGATGATTTCTTCAAACCTATCAAACAAGAGCCGGTGGATGATGCCACCTACAACAAACCAAAGGGGGTTTCGACTAGAAAGCCCATGGCCGTTGTAGACACCAACAAACGTGAATCCATTTCCACAAAAACCGGACCCAAGTTACTCAAAACACATTCACAAGTGGTAAGAACAAGAGAAGAAATCTTCAATTCTATCACTGGAAGAAATAATGATAAGAGGTATTCTACATCATAGTGTAGTTCCGTTAATGTACATGATATAAAACCTAAACACTCATTTTCATCTTGATTGGTGGATCTGGCTTGTAATCGACGACTTGGAAGTCCTCGTATCTGAAGTCGTCAATAGACTTGATTTCATCTAACCTTTCAGGCTTTATCACCAATTTGGGGAAGTCCCTCGGAGTCCTTTCAAGTTGTTCTTTCAACGCGTCGATATGGTCCAAATACACGTGAGTGTCACCCATGGTGTGAATGAACTCTCCACAATCCATATCTACAACGTGGGCAATCATTCTAGTTAACAAAGAATAAGAGGCAATGTTGAAAGGCACACCCAAACCCATGTCACACGATCTCTGGTACATCAAACACGATAATTTGGGTCTTTGTCCTTCTGGGAAATTCACATAAAATTGACAGAACACGTGACATGGAGGTAAAGCCATTTTACCAAAATCACTTGGATTCCATGCGGACATGATTATTCTTCTATCGTACGGATTTGTCTTTAACTTCTTGATCACCTCTTGTAGCTGGTCGATCCCTTGACCCGTATAGTCGGCATCACAGTCGGTATATTTGGCACCAAAATGTCTCCATTGGAATCCATAAACAGGACCCAAATCGCCTTCTCTACGATCAGTCAAACCCAAAGAATCAAGGTATTCACGAGATCCGTTTCCCTCCCAGATTCTAACTCCAAGATCCGAGAGTTTTTTTCCGTCGGTACATCCTGCCACGAACCATAATAATTCATGAATGATTCCTTTGGTGAACACCTTTTTGGTGGTGAGTAATGGGAACGTATCGTTGCTTAAATCGAATCTCAACTGGTTGGGAGCAAATATGGACTTGGTACCGGTTCCTGTTCTGTCGGGGCGGTGTTCTCCCTCCTGTATGATCTGTTTACACAAGTCTAAGTAAGCTTGTTCTGAGGGATTAGAGACAGTCATGAAGGATACGCGTAAATAAGTTGTAACGCGATTTGAGAGCTGTGTAGCGCGTGAACTCACTACTGGCCACGCGATCCACCACGAGCTCCACAGCGAGTTCTACAACGAGCTCCACAGCGAGTTCTACAACGAGCTCCACAGCGAGTTCTACAACGAGCTCCACAGCGAGTACTACAACGAGCTCCACAGCGACAATCCCACCAGCGCACCACACTCCACACTCCACTACTCGCCACGATCTCAGTGCACCAGAACTCTACTCCTGCCACCAAATTATGAGACATAAAGTGAAACATGACCTGTCAACACCAGCTTTCACAATCTCAATCTCAATTTCTGACCCTCTTCGTAACTCACTCATGTCTGCGTCCTTCAATTCTAGAACATGACTTAACTTTCGTTGAAACTTAAATTGTTTGATCACATGCTGGCCACAGAAGAACCTAACCCTCTTGCCCAAAGTAGCAACCAGAATGTATCCAAAGTGTTTCAGCCTGGGTTTTAAGCTACAGAAAATTCTACAATTCACAATAATATTTGTATATTATCTACTTCTTGTCACCGAAAATGGCGTCACTGGCTTGTTGAGTCCAAGACTTACCTTCGCTGGAAGTGTTACCTCCAACAAGATCGTCGGTCTTGTCAGTGACCTTATCCTTAGCTTGTTCTAAAGTGGACTTTTGAGAATCTGGAGTAACTTTTGATTCGATTTTATCGGAAATATCTTTTCTACCAATGTCAGACATGTTTGTTAATGGATGTTATCTTGAGGTATTTCCAGCCCTATTTATACTTTTCAACCACTGTTGCTGTTGTTGGCCAGCCACATATTTGATCATGCCTCGAGCCTCGTTTAGGAATTTCCATGGCAACCTTAATGATGTCAGACATGATTGCTATGGGGTAGCAACTCAAATAAATCGGAACCACGAAAAATATTTGAACCACGTAGGCTCAACAAGCACACAGTTTGCGGTTGCTATTTTTACAGGGGTTTCACCGATTGTCTCGAGCGATCCTTCAATCACAACTTTACGACCTTTGTGCTCAGTAACGTTTGCCTTGAGAATTACAATGGAGTTTGGGGGCGCTGGATCGTTAAATTTTATAGTCAAGTTGGCCGTAACTCCTTTCTTGGATGGCAACAACGGGAACCCAGCTGCACATAGCCCTTCGTCTAAAATCGTAGAGGTGATTCCGTTATGAATCTTACCATCTTCGCTAATTAATTTCCCTCCAAGATAATGGAATGCGTAGAATTGGCCTTTATTGTCGGTGAAAATTACAGGATCTATTTCGAACAAGTTTTCTCCGTATAACAACCCGGCGGTAACGAGATTATCGTGGTGTTGTTTGGGGAATTGGCTTCTATTATACATTTGTGTAAATTTCTCATCTTGTGCAAGGGTTTTGTATAGTTGGTTACTCTTGATTTGTTCGACAATTCTTGTATTACTGTTATCCTCGTGCTTCTGGAATGTACTCTTTCCTGGAACAATAGCAAATGCCAACCCTCCGGCCACTAAAGGCACTGTGAATCTTGAAAATGCCCTGAACATGAAGAATGATTTTCGCGATTACCGTGGAATCTGACAGGCTACAAGTACAAAGATAGGTGTGAGGTTAATGTCACATTCGAGGGGTCAAGAGGGAAACGAAGTGCTTCTTTCCAATAAAACAGTATCATTGAGTGTATTCTGGGTCTTTTATGGCCCCAAATTGGATTTCGGGCCCCACAGCCGGTGGCTGCAAATGCTTTTACTCACAGGCCTCGGCCGATTTACACAAAAACATTACATTGAAACTACATAGTGGATCTAAACCAACAAGGAACCTGCAACCAAAGCAGCCAAGGATAATCCATATCCAACTGACTTGACAGCAGCAACACCCTCGGAGCTTTCAGAGCTTTCACTTTCAGAACCGGATTCTGAAGATCCTGAGCCAGAAGCAGATCCGGATTCAGAGGAGTCAGCAGATTCAGAAGCATCGTCAGAAGAAGCAGAGCCTGATTCTTCGCTGTCGTCAGATTCCTCGGAGTCATCGCTTTCGGTAGCGTCACCGGATTCTGAAGAGTCGTCAGATTCTGAAGAATCATCAGATTCAGTAGCGTCAGCAGCAGTGGACTCGGATGAGTCGTCAGTTTCAGCGGCATCAGTTGAGTCTGATTCGGTAGCATCGTCAGTAGCTTCTGCGTCATCAGTGGAGTCTGCATCAGCGGATTCGTCAGAATCGTCAGCACCAGCAACACCGGTTGAAGAGTCGTCAGAATCGTCGGTGGCAGTAGCTTCAAGAGAGTCAGAGTCAGCTCTTACTGCTAAAACACTGGCGTTAACTTTTAAAGCAGCAATGGCAATTACAAAGAGGGTTGAATATTTCATGGTAAGGTGGTTAAATGGTAGATTTTAGCCACCTTTTATACTTTTTAGACTACATTACGCAAGCCCCCTACGGAGCAAAAACCTTAACGGTAAACGAAAGCCATAGCCCTTGGTGTTGCGATCCCTTCTCAGGCAAATTCAGAATAATAGCCGAACTCCCATTCACAGAAACGTGCCAAATATTAGGAACCCCTTTTAATATGAGATTCCGAATGAAGAAGGTGCTCGATTGTAAGCTTAACCTCCACACGCACAAGCAAGGAGCAACCAGCAAGGGACGCAAGCTCGTGGCGTGGTGTTTGTGTGTGGGTGTGGGTGTTTGTGTGTGGGTGTGGGTGTTCAGATCATTGACGCTACTTTCTATCCTTCCCAACTACGAAGTTTCCTACCATCTCGAGGTCTTCCCGCCAAGCTACAGGCCCTGAAACACCAATTAACGTGTCCCGCATTACCGTGTCAATTGTGACACGAAACCACTTTTGTCCGGTCCCCAGATCTTCATGTGTAACTAATTATAGTCCCAATTATACAAAGGCTGGGGCGTACCTGGACGTGAAAGACGACGTGGTAGAGACGAGTACCGACGTGGGAAACTCATACTCAGCATCGAGCCACCACTAATCTCAAACCACTGTCGGCCAACTACATGTCGAAGTGGAACCACGTTGGTATTGTTACATTCTTATGGTATTTAGCCACACAAGCACTGCCTCCCAACACCTCGTCAAAACCATAAGCTGGCGTTTGGTGTTTTGAGATATGGACTTGTTTGTGTCCGTTTCAATTACCCAATTGGTGGCCACAGGAAAACATTTAATTGGTTGCAAAATTAGAAGCAACGTGAATCAATTAAATTAGAGTCCTCATAAAATCCACGCAAGGGCTCGAATGCCTTCCACTTCCCATGTTGGGAGGTCGTGTGTGGGTCGCGTTTCCTCTCAAGCCTCAGGACCAAAACCAAAGCGAGCATATAAGTCAGTCGGTAGCCATGAGTGAATTGTTGGTGGAGCAACATGCCAAGTTCTTCACGCTTTGTTTAAACATGCTCCCATCCAAACACCAGGATCAATACAACAACAAACTTGCGTTGATATGTTTTTGTCTTGAGGGCTTGGAATTGTTGAGCACCTTGAAATTCAGTGAAGAAGAAAGAAGTGCGTTCATCAAGTTCATCTATGACAACTATTTTATAACCGATGGGTTCAAAGACTCAATGGACTCGTTGGGTCACTACGATTCCTTGAGTGTTTCTGCTACTTTTTTTGCCCTCCAGAACCTTGCGATCTTGAGAGACCCTTTTAGTGACAAGATCGATCGACATAAGATCATGCGATTCTTACAGAAATGCCAGATAAGTGCCGGTCCCGAAAAGGGAGGAATTGCGCCTGTTTTGGCTCCCGATGGGCACCCTTTCGGGGCCCCTGACCTCAGAGTGTGTTATATGGCTGCAGGAATCCGTAAAATGTTGAAGTACGATACTGTGAGGGCGGGAGATTCCTTTGATATCAACAAGGAAGATTTGATTGGGTACGTGGTGTCGCGTATGAACATTAACGGAGGATTCCTGTGCCTTGGTGCTAGCGAGAGCCATTTGGGGTTCACTTTTTGTGCCATTGCTACCCTCAAACTCCTTGACTTTGACTTTTCTCAACTTGACCGTGAGCTATCCACCAGCTGGATCCTTCACAGACAAGTCAATTATCCGGATATTCTCTACGAGGACGAGCACCACGACCACTATGAGTTCGGAGGGTTCAACGGGAGAGAAAATAAGTCCAGCGACTCGTGCTACAGCTGGTGGAGTTTAGGATCGTTGAAGATCTTGGATACGATTCCACTCGCCAATTTGGAAGCCAATGTCCAGTTTCTTCTCCAAAACCAAGACCATCGCGTAGGGGGTATTTCCAGTACATTCGAAGGAAGTCCGGATCCCTACCATACGTATTTGGCCCTTGCCAGTCTTTCATTGATCAAGGAACATACTTCTTTTAGCAGATCAGCACAACTCCAACTGATGGACGAGGCCCTCACGCTTCCGGTTCCTCTGAAACAGTTCATCGACAACTTGGTGTGGAAGGAGTGATGACTTGTGAGTTGGCACTTGCACTTGTGAATTTTCACTTGCACTTTTGAATTGGCACTTGCACTTGTCAATTGTCACTTGCACTTGTCAATTGTCACTTGCACTTGTGAATTGGCACTTGCACTTGTATATTGGCCCTGCCATTTATGAGTGACCTTCAAAATCGGTATGAGCCAAAACTCACAGAATCTCATGAATCTCATGAATCTCATGAACTCACTGAAACACTCACATCAACTGACACACTCAGAAATTCATATGATACGTAACGACACCAAATAAATACACACATTACACATTGTAAAAAAGAACCCTTTCGTGCACGTGACGCGCCCCAGGCTCAGTCGCAGTCATTATCCAATTGAGAAGCTGTGAATACACATCAATGGCAAGTGACCTCTCGAGTAGGAAATCATTTTTGGCCGGTGCCCTGGCAGGATTAACGTCTTCAGTTCTTCTACAGCCGCTTGATTTGCTTAAAACAAGATTACAGCAACAAAAGAGTCACAATCACAATTATCACACTACCCTCACCAAAGAAATCAAAAAGCTAAAGAATATCCAAGAATTATGGCGAGGAGTTCTTCCTTCATGTTTACGAACATCATTCGGGTCGGGTATATACCTCACACTACTTTCCCAGTCCCGAGTGTACATTTCCAATCTCAAGGCATCGAATTTGAATGCTACACATATACAACCTCTCATAAATTCATCAAGTGTTCTACCAAAACTTTCTCATTTGGAGAATCTTGCAGTGGGATCAGTGATACGAGGAATCGCTGGATACATCACCATGCCCATCACGGTCATAAAAACCCGGTACGAATCCAATTTATACTCGTACAATTCCATGTACGAGAGTATCGAGAACATTTATTTCGACGGACAGCACAAAGCTGGGAGCCTCAGACACTTTTTCAAAGGAAGTGTTGTCACCCTCTCAAGAGACTGTCCGTATGCAGGGATATACGTGTTGTTCTATGAAGCTTTCAAAACCGAATTATCTGCATTATCACCAAAACTAAACTTCGACAGCCATTTGAATTCAGGGTTCATCAACTCCGGAGCTGCCGTGCTTGCAGCATCGATGGCCACCACCATCACCGGCCCGTTTGATGCCATCAAAACCAGGATGCAACTCTCCAGCAAAAAAGAGTCCATCTTCCAAGTCATGAAATCCATATGTAGGGAACCAGGAGGAGTGCGTAATCTATTCCGGGGATTAAGTCTCCGGTTGAGCAGAAAAGGATTCAGTGCCGGAATCAGCTGGTGCATCTACGAAGAGCTCTTGAAATTGTAAATTCACCTGTAAATACACCTGTAAATACGCTATGTAAATATACTAAGTGAATACAGTATCACTGGCAAGTCATGTGACTCGCAGGCCCTGTGACTCGCAGGTCCCGTGACTCGCGGGTCCCGTGACACCTGTATCATGTGATCGAGAGGTTCCCCAAATTGTTTCGTGGTCCGCGGAAAGTCACTAAAGTCTCAAGGTTCAGTGCCAATCCAACATGAATGAAGATTTGGTTCAATCAGCTGTTAGCTTTTTGAAGGACCCCAATGTCACGTCTTCTCCGTTGAACAAGAAAATAGAGTTTCTTCAGACAAAAGGATTGAATGAACAAGAAATAGAAGAGGCTTTATCTAGAGCCAATAATGAAGGTTCATCCGCTACAATCTCTCCTCAATCACTGCAGTCAGGATCAACTTCATCTCCGCAACCACAAGCCAGTTATGGGCCTCCTTTGGACTACTATAACGTTGCTCCACAAGTTCCAGAAAGAAGTTGGAAGGATTATTTTATTATGGCTACTGCCACTGTGGGGGTAACTTATGGAATATACCAAGTTGTGTCCAGATATGTGATTCCCAGTCTAATCCCTCCCACGCAGAGCGCTGTTGACAGCGACAAGCAGCAGATAGACGAGGAGTTCATCAAAATCGATAAGCTACTCGAAGAGTTGGCGTCGGAGCAGAAAGAGATCAAGCACAATAATGAAGAAAAGTTGAAGGAAATTGACGATCTTATCAGCAATGTCAATGATTTTTTGACCAAGTATAACAAAGACAAGTTGACGTTCGATGACGATTTACGGTTGATGAAACTCGAGATCGACAACTTGAAAAACTCCATCGAAAAGAATCTCTCGGTCACAAAAGATAACTTGAAAGACGATTTAGGAGATATCAACGAGGAGTTAAACAGTTTGAAAAACCTCATACAATTGAGGGCTGGAAAAGATGACAGAAAAAAGATTACACCCGTGAGTTCGATTCCTTCTGCGTCGGAAATCTTAAAGAAAGCTAAGAAACCACTCTCGGATTCATCTTCGACTGCTTCAGCTCCTGTTTCGGCTGCCACTTCAACACCAGCCTCGGCTCCAGTTTCGGCTCCGGTTTCCGCTGCACACTCTTCGTCGATATCTCCAGAAGCCAACTCGCCAGTTGCTTCTCCGGTGCAACCAGAAGCCACCGGAGCACCTGCCAAAAATGGTGTTAGATTCACAGAGCCAAGTACGTTGGGAAATGTCACTGCAGGCGGAATTCCCGAATGGCAAATGAAACACAAACTTCAAGAAGAACAAGCACAGCAAAAGGAGAAGGTTGTGCAGGATACTATTGACAGGGTAGGAGTACCTGCTTGGCAATTAAACCAATCGTAGGCCGTAAATATGTACCGCGTAATGAACAATAATAGCCAAAGTCTCGGTTTGAACTGCCTTTGTGTATCGTAAACCCGTCCACCCATACACTAACTGGCTCCTATTACTGGACTGGTTGATGTCACTGAACTAGTTGGTGGCACTGAACTAGTTGGTGGCACTGAACTAGCTGATATCATTGCCATTAATCCTACTGTGCACCTTCAATTTGCAGCCTTTCGAGGCATTCGCAGTGTGTCGCAGTGTGTTCGCACGACAGTATCACCGCGTCGTTCAGAAAATTCTTCACAATAGATTGTATTATACAAACCACGGACCCAACACTCCACTCCAGACACTCGTTTATAGCACCCACGTTCGTTTATTTGTTTGCTTGTTGCCTGTAACATATTCTGCATTCTGCATAAGTATCCTCACATACTGTAATTTATGAAAAATCATGGCTACCAAAAGAGAGTTGGATCTAACTCCGTTTAACTTACAACTGGATATCATCCAAAACTTGAGATTATCCAACGCTGCATATAGCCAGAATGCTTCGTATACGAACCAATACTACCATTCTCAGAACAGCTCCACTCATTCTGCACAAAATGAATCTTATGCTTTCACTGTCGCTGCTGCTGCTGCTGTAAAACATCAACAACATCAGCAACATAATTATAACCAGAACCCATACTACGGATCATACCACGCCCAGGCATCTCAGCTTCGACATTTGCCACAAACTCAGTCTCCTTTGAACCAACACCCACATCCTCAATCAAATATCTCTCAGTCCCCACATTTGGGCCAAATTAGCGCCCAGAGTCAAAATCAACACCAGAACCAACACCAGAACCAGAGCCAGGGCCACAGCCAACACTACCCCCATTTATTGGGGGCTTCGGACGCGTCCAGTCTGCCTTCTCCCAGAATTCTTCCCCATTCTGGTGGGCCAATTTCCCAATCTTCGGTTCCGTCTCAGGCATTGCACTTGCAATCTACGTCATCGGACTTGGGTTCCAACCATACTAAGCCCCAGGTATTTCTCTCTTCCGGCTTGAAGGGCGTAAATCACTACAGCAACGGAGTAGGTGGCAGTCTCACTGGGAAGTTAAGTGGAAACATGGGCGAGTTGAGTGTAAATGGAAGTGTTTTTTCGTTGAAGTCTTCACACATCCTGAGCACTGCCAGTGACTTATACAGCAACGACTTGAATCTCAGTAACAACTCGTTACCTTCAGATTTGAAGCATCTTGAATTCAACCCAGCACAAATTAACTGGGACTATGAAAAATCCATTTGGAAAAAAGAGGAAAAGAGTATTTGGTGAACCGGTGTTTTGTCATATTATATAGATAGATTTTAGGCGCTTATATGTAAATTTAATGGGTTTGGTGGGTACTACAATATACATATTTTTTATTGCAGCGTTTTAAAGTCTCATAATTTGAGATCTGAATGTTCTCGCTTATTGTTCATGGGTGGTATAGAAAGACTATTATATTTATCGAATAAACGCAAAGTCAGTGAGAAGCAGTTCATCCGGCTCTTCCATGAGCTCAATCTGAAGGACCCGTTATCTCAAGCCCATTACTCGGAACTACTCGAAGACTCCAGTAATGAAACCTACTTGATCTCGATATCTCTAGCAAATGTGGATCTATTTTGGAATGCTTTGGATAAACTCCCAGTCAACCAACAAATCAGACTCTTGAAAAAATACCAATGCAAAGTCCACCTCATAAAAGATGGAGAGTCGCTCATTAATTCCTTGATCACATATACCGATTATGTTATAAAACAGAATAATGAGAGTCTCATAAACGCTTTAATCTTTAATTGGGAAATCGTACTCGACAATTTCAAGCTCAGATCAAACGAACGGGTGAAGAAGTGCATGGCCAAATTCCTTTCCTTCCTCAATGCAAACAGCTATACCAGACAACTAGATTATTGTGGCAATAAACTAACTAATAACAAGCAAGACGTCACCATTCATCCTAGACTTGTGAACTTGACCTTGAACGTGAACTCCAAGAACTATGCCAACTTCGAGAACATCAAGGTATTCTACTTCTTTAACAATGTGTTCAAAACTTACCCAGTGTTGAGCAATGATGATCTTATCAGGTCATTCAATCGAACATTTGATGGTAATTGTGAGAAGTTCATTTTCTCAATCTTCAACGGAATCCATTTGACTGACAAAACAAAACAACCAGTTCATATCAAAGATGCATGGTACAGATTCTTGGCTTCAAGACTCCCGAAGATTATTCAGTCGTACAAAGTAGAAAATTTGGAAGAAACTTTGCACAACGTATTCGAGCATTTGGAAGCTCTTTCACGGGTTGAAAGTAGTTTGACACAGTACTTCATCAAATCGCTAATCTTCAACAAGATCTTATCCATTAAGGCGTTCCACAGGTTTTTTCCCAATGAGAAGAAAATCAATCAGCAGATATTACTACACGAAATGTCGAATGTAAACTCCAACGATAACTTCAACGACAACCTCACAGAAAAACTCTATAACATCAATTGTGAATTCGTCTCCATTGAAGAGTCCAACTTGCTCGAATACGTGAGCTCAGTAATAACGAAGATGGAATTCTCTATGTCAAAGCAAATCGAATTCGTGGCATGTATCGAGAAGTTCTTGAATCTATTGTTAGACGAACAGAATTTCCAAAAACTCAACAGAATACTCTTGACACTTCTAGCTGATGAGAAGCTCTTCCATATATTCTTGTTTAACTTATCAGGTCCAAAAGTGATCATCAAAATCATGAAAGCGCTTGACCAGGATTCGTTCAAGTTGAATGATGGTGACAGCTCATTCCAGGAATTGTTTTCGTACTTCGGAACCATGCTTTTGTTTGTGCTCAAGTGCTCAAAGTATATCAAATTGAATTTCAATGTCAAAGATTCTTTCACGTTGAGATATTTGAATAACTACGGATTGAACTACTCTCAGTTGACACCATTTTATGACGAAAGCGTCGAGAATGACAAAACAATCGTCACCAATTACAACAATTTGATCAACGACTGGATCAACTCACTATTCGACGAAGCAGAGGTGCTATCTGATGATTTGATAAAGTCTATTGACGTCAAACAGACATACCAACTAGTGCCTTTGATCTACCAACAAGCATTCACGGCATTTACCACAGGCAAAATCAACTTGAAGATCTTGAATAACGGGCTTGATTATCTTTCACAGCCATTCCTACTACCCTGTAATCTTCCGATTGTGAATGATTTGGTGTCTAGAATGAGAGCTAAGAGGAATACCACGAAATACGTGACCATCTTGAACGAAATTATCAAGCTTCTCGAAAGGGCCAAGAGTGACAACAATAATGAATCGAAGCTTGTTTGTCAAGTTGTGTTGGACCAAATCATTGAAGAAACGGTCCGTAACCTAGGAGAAGCGAACGTCAACAGTAGTGGAATCTCCAATGATCTGATAGTTCATAGGCTCAAGGCATACGACGCGTCGTCAAAGGCGGTAGAATTATCGTTTGGTAGTTTCGAGGCCAATTTGATCAAAGCTTTTAGTGGTCATGAAGCAAACTTCGAAGTTATTGATTCCTACATCGAGAGAAGTGAGTCTATCCTAGAAGACCTTTTGGAATCGCTCGTGTCATCAAACGCCAACATCAAAACCAACAACGAGAACCTAAAATTCATTATTGACTTTGTGATATTTCTAAACCTAAATAAGTCCGTCAAGTCCAATGAAATCAAACAATTCTGGATCAACAAGTTCTCCAGCCTCAAAACTGATACCAAGAACTACAAGTCTTCGACCACCTTTGAAAAGAATATCGACTATCACTACTCCAGTATCTTCAACATTGGAGGGCCGGAAGATGGGCCTGATGAGTTTGGCGATAACAAAGATGACCTTTTCGATTCTATCTCAGAAGAATATTGCATGCACGAAATGACCAAGATCAATAAAGATTTGGTGAGAGTGTTCCGCCGTCTTCATCTCCTCAAGGGCAAGGACAGTGCCGATTCTTCCCTCAAGTCAGCCCACTTGATTCAAAACAAGCTACTTAGCGACCTACGTACTTACTGTGTATAACTAATAAGATACTACCATTGGTGTTCGTGTGCGCACCAGCATGCGTGATTGTGGAGGTTGATTTTTTAAGTGACGCGTTAGTCAAATAATTCCACGCTTCTCATGTCTAAAAGAGCTTACACCAACCAGCTGGAACTGGCTCATTCGTTGCCTGTTGCATCTCCCAGTCTCGCGTCGTTGAGGAAGGGATTGGAAGAGAGCCAAGAGACCATTCTTAAGAGATTGAAACGTGATTCCACCAAAGATGTGCCCTCTACTTTTGAAAAAGAATTAGGTAATATGACAGGCAAAGACCTGGAACACCAATCATGGCAAAGACCTCCTTTGAAAGAAGGGTATGACTTGGAGGATATCAGTTTCCAACAGTTGGATGCAGAGGAAACTCTTGTTCACGACGATATGGCTGCTAGGTTCTTTGGAATTACAGACCAAGGTAATTCGATTTTATGTACTGTCACAGGCTTTGTCCATTATTTATACGTGCCTGTTCCCAGAGGATTCTCTTTGGATGACAGTCTTAACTCGTTCACAAACCACTTGATGGGAAACTTCCAGGGAGTCAAAGAAATAGAAATCTCGTACAAAGAATCGATATGGGGATTTTCCAATAATACCAAGTCGCCATACTTCAAGATTTACGTGAATAACTCCATGAACATCTCGAGGTTACGTGGTGCTTTCGAAAGAGGGGAAGTCCATTTCGAAGAGATGTTTCCTGTAGGTACAGCAACATATGATAACTTGACATATTTATTGAGATTGATGGTTGATTGTGAAATCACCGGTATGTCGTGGATCACCCTCCCCAAAGGTAAGTACAAATTGGAGAGAAATCCTCATCTCTTCAAATCCACGTGTCAAATCGAGTGCTCCATTCACTACAAAGATTTGATCTCCCACCAATCTGAAGGAGAATGGTTGAAGATTGCTCCCTTGCGTATTCTTTCTTTTGATATCGAATGTGCTGGTAGAAAGGGAATCTTCCCCGAACCAGAATTCGATTCCGTGATTCAAATCGCCAATGTGGTCCTGGTTTATGGAGATGCACAACCATTTATAAGAAACGTGTTTACTGTCAATACCTGTTCACCCATCATTGGATCTCAAATTTGTGCACACGAAACTGAAGAAGAAATGCTTTTGCATTGGAGAGATTTCATCTTGCAAGCAGACCCCGATGTCATTATCGGTTATAACACAGCAAATTTCGATATTCCATACTTGCTCGATAGAGCCAAAGCTTTGAACGTGAAAAACTTCCCCTTCTTCGGAAGAATGAAACAAATCAAGCAAGAAGTCAAGACATCCATGTTCAGTTCTAGAGCATATGGGACCAGAGAAAGCAAAGTTGTTAATATTGATGGAAGAATGCAATTAGACTTGCTTCAGTTCATTCAGAGAGAATACAAATTAAGAAGTTATACCTTGAACTCAGTGTCAGCTCATTTCTTAGGTGAACAAAAAGAAGATGTTCAGCATTCGATCATCACAGATTTACAAAACGGAGATGCTGAAACAAGGCGAAGATTGGCAGTTTACTGTTTGAAAGATGCGTACTTACCAATGAGACTTTTGGAAAAGTTGATGTGTTTGGTTAACTACACAGAAATGGCGAGAGTTACAGGGGTGCCGTTCTCTTACTTACTAGCAAGAGGTCAACAAATCAAAGTCATTTCACAGTTATTCCGTAAATGTCTTACACAAGATATTGTCATTCCTAATATGAAGAGTGAAGGAACGAATGAAGAGTATGAGGGTGCAACAGTTATTGAACCCATTAGAGGATATTACGATGTTCCTATCACTACTTTGGATTTCAGTTCTTTGTATCCATCTATCATGATGGCACATAACTTATGTTACACGACCTTGCTCAGCAAACAAACCATTAACGCATACAATTTGACTGAAGATGACTATACATTAACACCCAATGGTGACTATTTCGTCAAAGATCATAAAAAGAAGGGTATTTTACCCACCATTTTGAATGAATTGATCTCCGCAAGAAAGAGAGCAAAAGCTGATTTGAAAAAGGAAACAGATCCATTCAGAAAATCAGTCTTGAATGGTAGACAATTGGCATTAAAAATTTCTGCCAACTCTGTTTATGGGTTCACTGGAGCTACCATTGGTAAATTACCTTGCTTGGCCATCTCCTCGTCTACTACCGCCTTCGGAAGAGTCATGATTGAACAAACCAAAAATGAGGTCCAGGAACATTACTCAAAGAAGAACGGCTTTCCTTATGATGCTCAGGTGGTTTATGGTGATACCGATTCTGTTATGATCAAGTTCGGTTATTCTGACTTAGAGAAATGTATGGAACTAGGAGAAGAGGCGGCAGCATTTGTGTCGTCCAAGTTCAAAAATCCAATCAAGTTAGAATTCGAGAAGTGTTACTATCCTTATTTGTTGATCAACAAAAAGAGATATGCCGGCTTGTATTGGACGAACCCAAAGAAATTCGATAAGATGGACACCAAAGGTATTGAAACCGTCAGAAGAGATAATTGTCGTTTGGTTCAAAATGTCATCACCAAAGTTTTGGAATTGATTCTAGAAGATAGAGACGTGGAGAAGGCGACAAGATATGTTAAGCAAACAATCGCTGATTTGTTACAGAATAGAATCGACCTTTCACAATTAGTCATCACCAAAGCATACTCCAAGCAAGACTATTCAGCTAAACAAGCACATGTGGTGTTAGCTGAAAAAATGAAGAAGAGAGATCCCGGTTCAGCTCCAGCTTTGGGTGATAGAGTGGCTTACGTTATCATTAACGGCCCTGCTGGTGCCAAAAACTATGACAAATCCGAAGACCCGTTATACGTATTGGAGAATTCTCTTCCGATTGATGTGAATTATTATCTCGACAATCAATTGGCTAATCCATTGATGAGAATTTTCGAACCAATTCTCGGTGATAGGGCTAAAGAGTTATTAACAGGAGATCATACCAGAACGGTCAAAAAAGCTGCACCAAAAACGGGAGGATTGTTGAGGTTTGCTAAGAGGGCTGAGACTTGTAAGAATTGTAAGACACCTTTGAAACCACACGTGAAAGGAGTGCTTTGTGATAATTGCATTGATGAGGGACCAAACCTCTATTGTAATGCATTGGCCCAAATGAATTATCTTGAAAGTAAGTTCTCACGTTTATGGACTGAATGCCAGAGATGTCAAGGTTCGCTTCACCAAGAAGTTTTGTGTTCTAACAATGATTGTCCAATTTTTTATATGAGAAAGAAAGCACAAAAAGATGTCCACCAACAGGGCCAAGAACTCATAAAGTGGCAAGAGACAATATGGTGATCAAATATCAATTTTTATTCAACAAAATAAACTAACATCACTAGTTTATAATACACACTATTTATTTGTACTTCATCAATCATTTGCGCATCAATCTCTCGACTGTGCTATCGTGCTGAGAACAGATTCTGTCATAGATCTGTTGGTTGCTGACAATTGGCCAGGTCTCCCATTCAATAAGAAGTCATTGGAATTGGCCTTCTTGGGACTTTCAGGTCTATCGTCGGTGATTTCGACTAACTTGGGCTCCGAATTGGAATTGCCATTTGGCGATTTGCTATTCATGTTGGAGAGATCTAAGGATCCACTCTTCAAGTTTTTGGCGAAGTTGGATGATCTATTACTGTTGTTTTGTTTGGACAATTCTTTCAATTGCTTGATATTGTGGATGCACTTGTTGATTGTTTGGATCAACACCTTGGGTTTCAAGGGCTTGGAGACATAGTCATCCATGCCCTTTGCTAAAGATTTTTCTCTGTCACCCAACATCGCATGGGCTGTTAATGCAATAATTGGGGTTCTGAAGCTCAACGAATCAATAGGATTAGATTTCTTCTCCCATTGTCTGATCTTTTCCGTGGCCTCGAATCCTCCCATAACAGGCATTTGCACATCCATAAGTACAACATCATATTTTTTCTTCCGAATAGCCTCATATGCTTCCAAACCATTTTCTACTACCTCGACCTTGTGTCCCTGTTTTTCGAGAATCCTTACGGCTAATTTCTGATTCACCAAATTATCTTCAGCAAGAAGAATGTTGTAACTCACGGACTCGTCTGTATTTTGAGCGATTGATCTTGATTCCAATGCAGGTAAAATAGCACTTGCTAAGTCACTGATGGTACATGGTGTATTACCATACGATGAGATACCCATGTCAATACATACTCTCATGTTCAACTTGGGGATTGAATGATGCAACAAGACCAAAGGAATGTATTTGACTTCCGAAAGTAACCTCAACCTTTTGGCGGTCTCGATAGAGTCGATGATGATTATATCGTAGTTGACTGGTTCAGTCAAGTTGGCATCTTTGATATCTCTAACGATGATTGGTACAAGTCCCAATTCAACAACTCCTTTTCGAATCTCTTCCAATTCGCTATCGCTGTGGTCGGTCGAAACAAATAGTATTTGATGGTTGCTAAATGGCATCAACTGCTCAGTTTGCCTTGTATACCTGATGCCAGATGGCGCCACACTCACAGTGAAATAAAAGTTCGAACCGTCTCCGTACTCTGATGTGACCCAAATCTCACCACCCATCAAATGAATTAATTGCTTGGAAATTGATAATCCCAAACCAGTACCACCAAACTTTCTGGTGGTGGATCCATCTGCTTGACAGAAAGTATCAAAAATCAATCCCAACTTATCCTTTTCAATACCGATACCTGTATCGCTAACACAGAATTCTAACAATAACCTATCACTTCCCTGGACACTTTTAGTTGATTTCTTAACAGATACGCTAACTCTACCTTCCTTGGTAAATTTGATAGCGTTACCAGCCAAATTCAAAATAACTTGACGTAATCTGAAAGAATCACCGATCAAGTTATCTGGAAAAGATGAGTCACATTGATAAGTCAAATCAAGAGACTTCTCGATTGCCTTGACAGCTAATGTCTTCAAAGCACCAAAGACTGTTCCCCTCAAAGAGAAGTCAATTTGTTCGACGGTCATTCTGTTTGCTTCAATCTTTGAAATATCAAGAATATCATCGATAATGGTCAATAAGGAATTTGCAAGATTATGAACAATTGACAACATTTCCCTTTGGTATTGAGTCAATTCGGTATCAAGAGACAATTGAGTCATACCGATGATACCATTCAATGGAGTTCTAATCTCATGAGACATATTGGCCAAAAACTCTGACTTGGCGCTATTTGCCAACTCAGCTGCTTCTCTTGCGGCAGTATTTCTTTGAATCGATTCTCTCAAATTCAACACCATCTGATTAATCTTGGTTTTCAAGGCATCCATTTCACCCGATGCTTCAACAGTAATGAATCTGGTGAAATCCCCATCTGTTGCAGCTGCTGTGATTTGAGCAAAGGCTCTCACTTGAGAAGTCAAGTTGGAGGCCATAGTATTGACATTAGAAGTAATTTCCTTCCATAAACCATCAACATCACTCACTTGAGCTTGAATACCTAATTTACCGTTAATACCGACATCCCTTGCAACCTTGGACACTTCAGAAGCGAATAATTGCAAGGAGTCCACCATCTTATTGATGGTATTTTTTAATTGGAGAATTTCACCTTGAGCATGAACGTCAATTTTCTGAGATAAATCACCGTGGGCAACAGCCGTTGTGACAGTCGCAATGGATCTGACTTGATTTGTCAAATTAGTGGCCATCAAATTGACATTTTCTGTAACTGCTTTCCAGGCACCTTCGACATCTTGAACATTTGCTTGACCTCCTAGAATTCCTAGAGTACCGACCTCTCTCGATAATGTAGTGACCTCTAATGCGAAATTTTGCAATCGATCCACCATCTGATTGATGGTCAATTTCAAATCCAAGATTTCTCCCTTACAATCAGCGGTCACTTTTTGAGATAGGTCTCCACGAGCAACTGCAGTAGTCACATTGGCTATATTTCTCACTTGTGTTGTCAAATTTAAAGCCATAGCGTTCACATTGTCCGTAAGTTCCATCCAAATACCTTCAACATCTTCAATGAAAGCTTGGCCTCCTAGAATACCTAAAACACCCACATCACGGGCAACTTTAGACACTTCGAAAGCAAACTTCCTCAACTGATCCACCATGGTGTTGATGGTCATTTGTAATTGAAGAATTTCTCCTTGGGCATGAACATTAATTTTCCTAGACAAGTCACCTCTGGCTACAGCACGAGTGACATCAGCGATTTCTCTGACTTGGTTGGTCAAATTAAGAGCCATGATATTAACGTTATCTGTTAATGATCTCCAAATTCCAACAGACCCTTCATTCTTGGCTTGACCTCCCAATTCACCATTGGCCACTTCTGTAGCGACTTTGGTGACTTCGCTCGCAAATGTTTGTAGCTGGTCCATCATAGTATTGATGGTAATTTTGACCTTAAGAATCTCGGGGTCAGATTCGACGGTGTGAATTTCCACCTTCTTCGAAAGATCACCCATGGCCACAGATATGACCACGGTACCGATTTCAGAAAGCGCTTTTTTGAAAGCTTTATTTGCATCTTTGGAGGTTTCCAAATCTTCCTTCAACTCACGAACCAACAAGTCCTGAGACTTTATGTGGTTGATAATATCTTGACGGATGGTCTCTCGGTTTTTCTGGTATAGGTCAGGATCCTCGAGAATTTTTAACAATTCTGTTGAATCCATCCCTTTGAATCTTTGTTTTTTAGTGGGTGGCGATATCTTGACTGGACCTTATACGCTTGGATAAAATTTTCAGACTATTTGATGAAAAAGTCCTTCTTGGGTGCTGTTTTAGTGGTTTCAAAGCTACACTATGTTTGTGGTACACTAATCTGTTGAATTTATTTGAAGTTAACACAAAAAGCTTCCAACTCTCGACTAGGCTGACTATGATCTTTAAAATGAGTGCTATGTTTCCCGATTATCAAGGTACAACAGCACAACTAATATAACGGATGAAGCCCAGGGGTTATTAATAGAATCGGCAAAGGGCTGTAGTCAATATAAAGCTAATCGTGCGAAAATGCGAAGCAGGTCCCACCTACTTCGATTTTGGAAGATTGACGAGATTGGTGTCCCAGAAATTGAGGGGAATAGAGTCTGAGAGTGACATTTGAGTGACGAGGTGGTTTACTTGGTATTTACGGTCTTACTTTGGAGTTCAAGAGCGTGTTATATGGGGAGGTGTGGGACTAAAAGTTATCCTGTACCTGATCTTTGACTTACATGACGTAGCCCTATTGTTCCTGTTGAGGTAAATTGTAGTGTGTAAACCACTCTTGTTTTCAGTTCACGTGCCAAAGAGCTTATCGAAATTAGTTCTTTTACTTGTATGCAGGGTCCTAGAACCCGGTAGTGGTCGACACCAAGTTGGTTCGATGTCCTTCACGCTTGTTTGTTTGAAAGAGGTTTCCTCGTCATTGTGGTATTGTATGTGTTTCGCTGATAAGATAATACTTCAAACTGTGAAATTCGCAGATTCAATCACAAGCATTTTAGGAATTTCTCAACTAATTTTGCCAACTTGAACTCTTTCCCAGCAATTCGGTCTGAACACGATTAACTGACATGTCACCAACCACGTTTGTCTATCGATGTATTTTTTCCCATTTTTTCCAATTTTTTTCTATTTTTTTCTCTTTTTTCATTTGTTATTGCTGCAAAAAAATATGCTCGCAAAAGGTAATGCTACGAGAATATATGCTACGATAATTACTATAAAAACCAGCACATATCCTGGATTGAAAGGGCATAACTATGTTGAAAATACTTATCATTTTCCTGGCTTTCACGAACTGTGTCCCATTACTCCAAGGACCCACCCCCAATGACAGTCTTCTTTTGGATATCAGCAGCGGTGCTGTTAAGGCGCAGGGAATCGTGGATTTAACTGAAGATTACCCACCATTCACTGACTCATACTACGACATATCAGTAGACAATAGAAAACAATTAAGTGCCCAATACTTACAAGCGAAAGCCAAACAGCATGACAAAGTCAGAATCTCCATTGCAGATAGTGAAACATATATAATTTTGAATCACCTCAAAAACTCCCCTGGCGGAGACACATTTACAATAAATGAATGGGATTTTAAAGAGGCTGAAGAAGTTTCTGTCATTCATAAAACATTTCCTCTCACTGTGGAACTCAAACAATCGAGTGCCAAAGGAAGCGGTTCTGTTGGGGCTTCAATCAGTTTAGAACTTTCACCCAAAGCAAAGAAAAATAAAGTCCTCAATTTGCAAGTTGCACCACTGATATCAGTTGGGATTGTTCCAGGATTGTCGTTGGGCTTTAGAATCAAATTTACAAGGAAATCAAGTTCGGCACTTACAATGTCTAATTCTGTTTCTGGCAGCTCCACATGCAATGCAGTCAATGGAAGCACGGTACATTCATATTTGGACGTGAATATTAAGAAGTACGGGAATATTAAAGTCACGCAGTTGTCATATGACAACCACGAGAAAAAGTGGTCAGTTGAAGGTGCTGAGATGCTTGAGGTAGCTTTTGATCCTACCGCCACCGTCGTTTGTGTGACCACTCCATATAAACCTCCCGTTGGAAGTTCGAGTTATTAGTTATATACATAAATTACTAATCTAAATGAGATTATGTGTCTTTAAAAACTGACAATTGGGCATGGGATAGTTCTCTGCTCTTTCGAGTTTCCTCTGATCAACTGAAAACCACCCTTGAGCATCTTCGTATAACTCGTTTTTGAACATCTGTTCTTTGGAACATTTCGACCTCTTATCCTGTACGAATATGTTCTCGATCTTTGCATCAAAAACTTTCAACTGATCATTGCTGAACTTCTTTTTCTTGATATACTTTTCACTGACGTAGAATGGAAGGTTCAATCTTGGCATATGCCTTTGCATGTCATACTTGGTGGTTTGATTGAATGAATAATCTGGTACACTAGGCTCGGAAAAGAAGCTCGATCCTAATGATATCAACACAAATAGAATGATGGGGAGAAGTTGTTTCAAGTTGGTCAATAGATCGTTTGGTCCCTCTGGTGGAGATTGTCTACGAGGTCTCGTTCTAGGAGGTTGTTGAAAATTGAACCCACCACCGGGTCCACCAAATGTTTGAAATGTGAAACCGTTCCCAAACGAGAAAGTTTGTGGTCCAGGACCGGCTCCTGGATGGCCCCCAGCACCTCCGAAGAAGAAGTTGAAAATGTCATCAAATTCGTCGCCTCCACCTCTAAAATGTTGAGCACCGCCTGCAGCTCGGTGACTGGCATTTGACATCGAATGATTGAATCTGGAATCTGGGTCCGAGCCAGTAGAGTCATATATTTGTCTTTTTTGGGGATCACTCAAGACCTCCCATGCTTTATTTAGGACTTTGAAAGCTTCTGCAGCTTTCGGGTGTGGGTTTTTATCTGGATGTAATTTGATGGCTAGTTTTCTGTAAGACCTTTTTATTTCTTGGTCATCAGCTGATTTCGTCACCAGAAGGATCTCATAGTATTCTGCAGGTCCATGTGATAAGATCTTCAATACAATCTTTTCCTGATCAGGTGTATGTGACATCTTTTGCTCGCCGTTTAACTAATGATTCTCACGACCTCTCTTTTCCCTTCTCTCACAAAATTGTGGTTTGGGCACACTTTTGCATGCTGTGGATATCGACTGGTGCCATGTCGCGGGAGGGTTCGAGACAACTATGACCAAAACGGGCTGCCGTACTGAGATGATGGAGGGTCAGTTGGAACATAGGTATGTGGGTTCACATTAGTATACTTTCATGAATTAGTTCAGTCGAATATCGGCTTTCTGCAATGTATCACGTGCACACAAGAAGCTACAGGCTTGCCACATAAAACTTATCCATAACTTTTACTCAAGAAAACAACATTTCACACTTGCAATGCTCTATCCAGACTTCTATGACTTTGTTTATCTGCTGCGGACATTGCCATGTTCGGAGCTTTCTTAGCTTCTTTTTTTGATTACATCTTTTTTTTTTTACATTGTATTTTAGCTACTTCGTTATCTGGTTTGCACCGTTCCTGTGGGCCTTTTTGCTTTAGTTGTGGGCGGTCTGGTTCTTAGATTTAAACATCTTCAACTATGAGTACTTATATCAGCTAAACTTAATGGTCTAGAATTTTTTTAATTACATTATATATCAGCTATAATAAAAAAAATAGCTATACCTAATGGTCTAGAGGAAACTCTTGGGAGAAAAATCGTGTTTTGAGCCCTGGCCGACAGTGGTTTATACATACATGTAATTTGAAGCTTCCAAAGCTTCCACTTGCGGGCGTGTGGTCTAGTGGTATGATTCTCGCTTTGGGCGACAGATTCGTCTGGGCTTCGGTTCTAGGCAAAAACAATCTGACATACACAAGCATGCGAGAGGCCCTGGGTTCAATTCCCAGCTCGCCCCAATTTTTTTTTTTTTGACTTTTACGGCTGTCGAAGGCTTGTTTGGCCAACAATGAGCGTACTGTTATTCCCAAGTAACCAAGGGGGCTTGTTATGTTTGCAAATTATAGTTCTTATGTAAGCTTATTTGTGGGCTTCTTTTTAGGAATCTCAAGTTCGATCCCTTGCTCGTGTTTCTTCAAGGCGATAAGAGATAAGATACGTTAACCTGAGGACCACAAAGTACAAGGAATGGTAGCGGACTAATGATCTTTGCCAGCCTTTTCAATTGAGTATATCAAAAATCTCTTACCATAGCTGGGAGGTTCAGCCTTCACGTGTTATGGGAAGACAAGAAAAGTGAAAATTCATGATATACCTTCCGAGTAAAGCAGTGGCAATTCATACAAAGATGTAAAGAGCACAGGAAAACTCAATCATTGACTTGAAGAAACTTTCCAACAGAAATATTTGCATACACATTGTTACTATGCGTTGTATAATCCTGTAGTGCGTTGCAGAGATCATCGAAATGTAAGCTAGCGAGATCATCGTTGTACAAACAGACAGGCAAATATATGGCAGAGTGGTTTACATCGCATAACTTATCAGTTTATCTTATTATAGAATAAATATACATAAATGCAAGCCTATGGTTTGAGAACACCACGTCCAACTCCGAGTTCGTCAACGGTTTGAGTGAGAGGTCTTCTCTTGGTGACATCCCAGAATCCTGGCTTCTCTACCACTTCACCATTGGCCAAGAATCTTACGTCTCTACCAGGAGAGCTGGCACTTTGAGCCCAAGACCATTGGTTTAAAAGTCCAGTAAGAGCTGCACCACTGATACCGGTCATAATTTTATGCTTTACAGGCATGGTCTTGAATCCAGCAGACAAAACTGCCAAGTTACCAATACCTACACCCCAGAAGGTATTCCAACCATCGTTCTTTTCTCTCAAGTTGGTAACGATACCTTTAGCAGCGGTTGCCACAGTAACAAATCCAACGACAGTCAATGGTAATTCCACTTTGAAAGTTGTTCTTTTCCAGAAATATAACCATGCATAGGCTCCAACAGTAGAATAAAAGGAGAATTTGAAAATCTTTGATGTTTCGCCTATGGTATCAACAGGTTCGTAAGCAGGATATGCATGAGCGCCGAGAAGATTTGCGAAAATGGGAGGATATTTGAACGTAGAGTCCGGAAGTATCTTTGCAGGTGCTGTTTCTTCTGACATTGTCCTTTATATATATATAAGATGAAGATTAAAGGCCAATCAGATTAATTTCAATTGTCGTTTTCAAATTCGCACTTTTGTTAAAAAAACGCTGTATGATAAATTGAAGTTCCGCACGACCACCACTGAAGCGATTGAGGTCGCAATTATTTGACCCGATTCAAAAAATTTTCGTTTGTCTCGAATACTAGGAGAATAATGGGGAAATTTGCAACATTTAGTGCTATTGCTGCCACTGCAGTTATCGGATACGCTGTTTATTTCGATTATAACAGAAGAAATAATGTCGAATTCAGAAAAACTCTCAAGAAAAAATCGTTACAACAGAAGAAAATCGCTGAAAAGAAAGAGGAACAAGATAAAAAGTCCGAATCTGAAGCTATCAAGAAAGCATTGTTTGAAGACTTAGAAGCCAACCCAGTCCCAACTGAATTGGAGAAAAAAGAGGAGTACTTCATGCAACAAGTAGCATTGGGTGAACAATTAGCCACTGTTCCATCTAAAAAAATCGAAGCCGCTCTTTGCTTCTATAAAGCTTTAGTAGTATATCCTAACCCAACTGATATCTTGGGAATCTACCAAAGAAGTGTTCCAGAAGATGTTTACCATATAGTTATCATAATGATTGCTTTCAAACCTCCAGCAGCTATCAATAATATCCTTGGAGGTGAATCTGCTGAAGCCCCAAGACCTGCTGAAGCCGATTTAGATTAATGAACCATCAAGTCCCTTTTGTATATACGAATATAAACATTCACTGGTGTTTCTGTGATTCTACTACCATTGGACTCTCTTATTCCGTAACGGAACATCAATGTATAACGCGAATCTCGAAACGTAAGGCTGCGCTTCAGTTGAGGTATGAATAGATGGTTGGTTATTGCGGCTTGTATAGCCCAGGCATATGCTTTACTCACTACAAACATTTCAAATCTCACTTTCCAACCAGAGACAACCTCCAGGAATTTCAATCTCAAAGGAGTTTGCATTGGAGGATGGCTAGTACTTGAACCATACATTACGCCGTCTCTATTTTTAGAATTCAATGCCACCAACACCAACGGCACAGAGGCCGATATTCCCATAGACGAGTATCGGTACTGTAAGAAACTCGGTAAAAAAGAAGCCTTGAGGAGATTGGAGAAGCATTGGGATTCGTTCTATACCGAGAAAGACTTCGAAGAGATCAAACGGCTCGGGTTGAACATGGTTCGAATTCCTGTTGGTTACTGGTCGTTCCAACAGAAAAAAGACGACCCTTATGTTTATGGAGCCCAAAGGTATCTCGACAAAGCCATTGAATGGGCCTATAAAAACGACTTGAAGGTGTGGATCGATCTTCATGGAATGCCAGGCTCACAAAATGGTTTCGACAATTCGGGTTACAGAAACATCGGCTACCCTGGCTGGTTCAACCACACAGAGAACGTGGAATTGTCGTATAAAGTATTGAAACAGATCTACACGAAGTACGGGAGCAGTGATATGAACGACGCATATCCAGATACTCTTATTGGGATCGAGGTGGTCAATGAGCCATTCAGCGCCAAAATCCCCATTGAAAAGATCGAAAATTTCTACAAAAACACATACAAGGACGCCAGAAGAATCCAAGAAGTCAACAATACCATAGTGTTCCACGATGCATTCAAAGAAATGGGATATTGGGACGATTTCATGACAAACGAGGATACAAACACAACTCGCTTACTTCAAAATTACAACATCATGATTGACCACCACCACTACGAAGTGTTCTCAGTGAATGGGCTCAAGCTGAACATCAAGCAGCATATTCAAAATATCAAAGATCTTAGCTCAAACATCAATGATGAATTGTCCTCTCATCCTGCAGTGGTAGGAGAATGGCTGGCCGCTCTCACCGACTGCACGCCATGGCTCAATGGAGTTGGGCTTGGAACAAGGTACGAAGGAACCCCTCCTTACGACAATGATAAAATTGGTACCTGTGACGATATCAATGACTTTGATGCTTGGTCTGCAGATCGTAAAAAGAATTACAGGAAATTCATCGAGATCCAATTGGACCAATACGAGTCACAAATGAACGGGTGGATCTTTTGGTGTTACAAGACAGAAACCTCCATCGAATGGGATCTCAGCAGATTGGTCAAGCTAGACTTATTTCCTCAGCCATTAAGCAATAGAACATACATTATCAATGGAACAGACACCGACCCTGATGATGACGATGACGACGACTCACTGAAGAAGAGTGGAGCTCTGCGTTTTCTTCCAAGCATTGTGTGTTTGTTAACATTTATATACTTTTTATAGACATACACTTCAGTCAAAAATCCTTTTGCCAAGCATCGACTCGCTAACCAGCACCTATAAAAATACCATTCCCATCGAAACCAATCCTACATTTTGATCTCCTTTTCTACAAATGTGCTAACAAACCTGCCACACATTTCATCAACACAGCTGGTGGATTTATGGATCTTTAGGCCTCACTTGCAGCCAAATTGACTCATTCGCGATCCACAATTTTTCAGCCATGGTATCAGTCAACGTAGCCATCATAGGATCCGGGGTCGTAGGATCTGCCTTTGTTAACCAATTGAAGAACCTCAAATCTGCTATTGATTTCAAGGTTGTATATTTTGCAAGATCATCCAAGGAAGCTCTCTTTTCCAAAGACTATGCTCCAGTGGATTTGTCCAACTACAAATCTGCTGCCAGCCAACCAGTTTTGGGCTTGCCTGAATTATCTGCTTTCTTGAAGGACGCTAACAGACCAACCATTCTCGTTGACAATACCTCCAATGAGTCTATCGCCAACTTCTACCCAACTTTCATTAAAAATGGGATTTCTATTGCTACTCCTAACAAGAAGGCTTTCTCGTCCGATATCTCTACTTGGAATGATATTTTCACTTCCAGCAAAAACGGGGGTGGTTTAGTGTACCACGAAGCAACTGTTGGTGCCGGTTTACCCATCATCGAACCATTGAGTGACTTGGTTGCAACCGGTGACAAGGTCGACAAAATCGAGGGTATTTTCTCTGGTACCTTGTCTTACATTTTCAACGAATTCTCCACCACTGATGCTTCCAACAAGACAAAGTTTTCCGATGTTGTTAAAGTTGCTAAGAACTTGGGATACACCGAGCCTGACCCAAGGGATGATCTTAACGGTTTAGATGTTGCTAGAAAGGTCACCATTTTGGCTAGAATTTCAGGATTGAGTGTGGAATCTCCTACTTCTTTCCCAGTTGAATCTTTGATCCCTAAAGCCTTGGAGTCCATCGAAAGCGCAGACGAATTTTTGGCTAAGTTACCAGATTACGATGACGAAATTCAAAAGATCAAGGACGAAGCTTTTGCTGAGAACAAAGTGTTGAGATTCGTGGGTTCTGTTGACATCAAGACTAATGCTGTCAAAGTCGGTATCGAGAAATATGGTTTTGACCATCCTTTCGCATCTTTGAAGGGTAGTGACAACGTTGTTTCTATCAAGACCGAAAGATATCCAAATCCTTTGGTCATCCAAGGTGCTGGTGCTGGTGCTGAAGTCACTGCTCACGGAGTATTGGCTGATACCATCAAGATTGCTCAAAGAATTGCTAATTAGAAAGTGTGTTGTCTATAGATTTATATTTGGCGATATACGTACTTGAAGACTAAATATCAGCAGGAAGAATATCTTTCAGGTACTCCTCGATCCACAGATCTTTGGCTTCCCTGAATATCTGTCTCAACGCTGACTCCGTTGTGCACGTTTTTTTCAATCCCAACATAACCCTTTGGGAGTCGATGGTGTAAGAATTAAGGTTGAAGTCGTAGTCGAGATTACTGGACACGGGAGCATCTAGTCTCACATTATGGATGTTATTGGGTGCCAAAAAGAAATCTCCGTTGTCTCTTACCTCAACAATATAAGAACCGGTCTTATGAATGAATTGAGCGTATTTGAACGTTGGCACCCCCCAACTATAAGATATTTCGATATTTTCCTTCAGGAAGTATACGGCAGACCTATTATCCAACAAAAATCCAGACTTTTTGAGGAGGAACAAGTGGTAGTAGAACCTGTTACCATCAAGAATCTTCAGAATGGAAAACTCGGGATCCTGGACTGGATCAATAGCGAGTTTCAAATCCACAAACGAATGGAATGCGTTGAATGAGGGAATCACACAGAGTTCCTTCCACGGGGTTTCCACGAATTTGAGCCCATGTCTTTCACAAACCCTGGACCAGTTATTGATCGTCTCATCAATAAACGTAGCAGATGTGTTGATCCACTGTAAACGTATATGGTAGCAGTGTTCGGGATTATGCACTCTGTCGTAATGGACACTGATAATTTCAGGCTTATATGACTTCTTGAGAGGATCAGCATTGTATTGCACACAGTTACTCAACAAAAACTTTCGAGGTACCTTCTTAGAATTAGATGAATCGGCATTGGAAGAAACCTCATTCTCAATAGTGCTGTTGATCTGTGCTCCTATACTAGCGATTCTCCTCAAATCGGAGCTATCAACTGGGGCTAAACTTGGAGACTTGTACGGTTGGGATCTGAGAGATTCGACGTCGGAGTTATTCTTCGAATGTGTCAGAGCTTCAGTCTTTTCTGATTTATCGGCCTTCTTTCTACCAAACCAGGTGACCTTTTCTGGCTTATATGTCTTGTCGATATAATCAGGCTGAAACTCGTAGAAGTAGTATCCATCGAGAAATCCATGTCTGTCCTGCACATGCTTGAATAATCCCTTCTCCATCAACGTCTGTCCATACGCTAAACCTTCTTCACGAGTGTGAATATCCTCAAAGTTGTCCACCAACCATGTGACAAGATCGAGTCCAATGAAACAGTTTTGATGGGTAGCAAAATGCCATACTCTATCCACAATTTTCAAGCCACCAGGGCTCTGTAATTCGTGAGCCAAGTTGAGAAGCTTGGCCGACTTGTTGAATTTTTTCGTGGAAATCAATGGGCTTGATGGTTTGTTTCTGGATGTATCGAATGCTTCAGCTTGTTCACTCAAAAACTCATACAAGTTACCCGTATAGAAGCTGATATCAGGATTTACGGCCTCTTTGGTCTTGACCTTTCCCTTCTCAATCATGGCTATGAGCTTTCTGAGACCTTCCACTCGAATTTCTTCATCTGTCAAATGTTCATTGGAAATTGAAAACGCATTCTTGGGAATGTCTGCCGGCATCACCACAAACTTCATTTTGAAGAAAGATTGCTCCTTCTCAGTCAACGAATCATCGTAGCCAGCAAGCAATTGATCGAACTGGTTCCAGTTATATTGTTTGGGACTGGATGCCATGAAATCAATTTTGCTCGAAAGGTACTCGTCGGCATACCTCGTTCTAATAAGAGGGTCATGCTTCTTGAAATCAAAGTCAGTGTTCCCAAAAATGGGGTTAATAGAGAGTTTCTCGATTTTCTTGAATAAGTGTACACCAATAGCATTTCCATCACTGCTAATTCTGTGTATCTCATTATCCAATATCATGTACATCCTGGTCCCAATGAAAGACTTTTGGTAGTATTTAATCAAACCTAGAGCGCTTGTATCGGAATATATTTCGGTTTCCACTTGGTTGACTGCTTTCGGATCACATATCTGGAATCCCAAAAGAAGTCTCAACTGTATCATTTCCCTCATCAATTCATCAAGAGACTTGAGCTGAAGCTTATTCTCGGGGTTCAAAATCAAAGAATAGATCTGGGTGGTATACTTGGTGTTGAGTTCTTTTGCAGATGGGAAGTTCGATTGATAAATAGGCAAGGCGGCGGGGGATTCGAATGATCTCCACTTCACGATATTTCTCTTGATTTTGGGAGGAAATACCTGGCTCCATTTACCTTGTTTGAGGAACAGTAGGGTATCGGTATGCATCTCTTTGGAAGGATTAGAAATCTCGGTCCAGAAATAAGAGATTGGGGGCTCTTTTCCGTCCTTTGAACTATCCAAAGAATTTGTCGACATTTGGGTACTTCTCTTGAGCAATTGTGTATCCTTAGTATCTTCAGACTCTCTTTTTGCGAGTCCACGAGATGAATAAGTCAAATCTCTGGGTTTGAATACTTCACCACCCTTCCTGATACTGGGATTGGGCGACTCGAATCTCAAGCTCCTTACTGAATTATTGGTTGACGAAATCAGTATTGGTTTGAGCATTGGCGTCTTTGTGCTCACATCCTTGATTCCTTTCAAATGATATAAGGTACTGAGAGCAGAACCCTCTGCTGTGACGTTCGAAACGGTTCCTAATACCGAGGAGTTGGTAGTGGATATGTTAAGAGAAGCCAGTGATAATTTGGGTTTCAAATTGAGGGCCTTCAGATCCTTTGTTAAGAATAGAGATGCCTGAACGCCTTTGGGGGTGGGGAGTCTGTTGGTTTTGTCATCGGGAGTTCCAGTTGGGGTGTGACTGAACGAGTAACGAAGATCTATGGGGTCTAGTTCTGGCTCAGTTGGTTTGAAAACGTCGGCATCATAGCTATCCATAGACTCCACAAACAACCGTTCACTTTTGAACAATTTGAAGCGCTCGATTTCAATATCATTGACCTCATTCTCCATAAGTCCCATCATTTGTAACTCGTAGATCTTACACCTGGGTATCCATTGATCTCTTGCCCCGGAACTGTCTCTATAGAAGGAAACATCACACCAGTTGGGCACACAATGAGAAAGTTTACCATTCTGTGATAAGTCTTTATATCTGAATAAGGGAACGATGTGTAAGGGAGGCTGACTTAAGCAAATAATGTCTAAAGCACAATCCACCTTAGACATTTTCTTGCTTGTTTCAATCAAGAGATTATAATCGACATCAAATAGCCCTGTTCCAGGGGTGATCAAAATGTAGTTGGTAAGAGTGTGCTTCAAATCTGTGTCTGTGAATTTGTCTCTGTTAAGGCTCAATCCAACATTTATTGCCTCAAGAATGTTCCCTTTCAGAGAAGGGAGTACAAAACCTTCCAAAGAGTATTTCCTGGTGTTTTCAACATTATTCTGACTGAGAAGAATGTCTCTTTTCAAGTTAGCGAATTCCAAACGCAAGTTCTCCATAATCTTTGTCCAGTGGAAGATATTGACCTGGTCCACCACCACCCTGAAATACTCTTTCACTTTGTGCGGTCTTTCTCCATGGCCTAGGGCTGTCCATGGAATATCAGTCATGTCCACACTGGTGAATAAAACGATAGTAATGGAATGTCGTGCACCCCTCTCCCTCCACTTTTTAAATATTTTGGGGAAAAGGTTGTTGACTAACTTATGGAACATGATCTCTCCACTCTCCTCGAAATGCCACATCTCTCTTGATGTCTGTATCAAAAAAATCAACTTTGCACTCTCACTTCTGTAGACGATGCTGGTGTTTTCACCGATATACCCACTAAATTGCTTCAGACCATTCTTGTATATGTTCTTTATGACTCCAACCCTGTTGTCCAAGAATAGTACCCGTTTACTTACATATACAGAGGAGTTGACGATTTGACTGGTGAGAACCCACATGGAATCTCTGGAGAGATTGAGGTTTTTGATGGATATCTCGATTGTATCAGCTTCCACGAGTGTTGGGTCCGTTACCTTTCTGACCTGTATGGGCGTTCTAGTGACCAAGTCCAATACTTTCTGAAGAGGGTTGGATAAAAGTGAGAACTGAATCAATTTCTTATTAGGCTCGTCGTCAGGACGTAACGCAGGTGACACCGTAGAATTGGAGATGGGCGAATCATTGGGAAGCACGTTCTGCTCCTTAATCACAAACACCATTTTCTTGTTGGTTTGGGAGTATGGTCTCGATGGAGCATCTGATTCTGGATCTAGATCCGCTTCTATGATGTCCCCGATCTTGAATTGTGTCAGCTTCAAGTCTATTAAAAAATCCTCGGTAGAGTACCGAAGTTCATGGAACCAAAGCAAGAGATTCACAGGCAGGGTGGGGTCTTTTGTAATTGAGTCTTTTGGAGAATCTCTCGAATCTCTTGGTCCGGGAATGGGCGATCCAATAGAGCTTGGTGCGATAGAGGCCTGGGAATTATGGGAAATGGTTCGTCCCTGTAGCCTCTCACGGGCTGAATGCCTGCCCACTACAAGGGTCGACTCGGCTGAGTTGAGTCTGCTTGCTTGTAGGCTCAGCAGACGAGATCTGGCGGTCAACTTGTCACCAACTACCAAACTAGATTGATGAGAAGTCATTGGACTGCCACGAGGTTTGGTCAAATTCCGAGAGAATGAGGGTAGCAGTGATATGGGCGTATGTGTGGCATTGGAAGTCGGCGTCTTGTTTTCCTGGGTCTGCTTTGTGTCCTGTTTGAACAGTCGTTTTTCTCCGAACAACCTAGCATGCATTTATATATCAGTATCTTAGTGCGAGTGAGATAATTGAGTTGATCAAATTTGAGACACTATCAAGATCTACTACTTAAACTTACTGGCGGGGAATCGACTGGAATCAGAGGCTGACTGGCCTTACTATCTATTCATCGAGCTCATGTAAGGTCACAGAACCTATTCGTACCCATTCAATTTCCGTCGGTGTGTTCGTTACTCTGCTACTACAAACTCTTGCAAAAACCATTTATGGAAACTGGTATCTTCAGCCAATTCAGGATGAAACGAAGTCCCCAACTTGTTACCCTGCCTCACGGCCACTATCAACCCCGAATCCAACTTGTGTAAGACTTCGACCGGTGCCGTATTGGTATAACTATTTTTTGTTGTAATTACAGAGTCGCTGGAGTCTGAATCGTTGGGCTCAGTGAGGACCTTGCTTATGACAGGCGCTCTTATGAACACCGTGGGGAACTCTTTGACGCCAGGAACGAAAGAGGAGAAGTCTAAGCTCGTTTGGAACAGGTCCAATTGTCTTCCAAATGCATTGCGAGTAACCTCGATGTCCATTCCTCCCAAAAGGTGTTGGCCAGGCTTCCCATTAACTATCTGCTTGGATAAGAAAATGAGTCCAGCACACGTTCCCCAGATTGGCTTGCCTGATTTGACGAATCCGTATAATGGATCTAACAATCCAGTTCTTTCAGCAATTAAAGAAATAGAGGTGCTCTCACCTCCAGGTATAACTAGAGCATCACACGTTCCAAGTTCCAGCTCGGTTCTCACCTCAATAAAGTGGAACTGGTGCACGAGGTCTTTGCTACACTTTTTGAAATGGGAGATGTGTTCTATAAAAGCACCTTGAAGCGCCAAAACTCCCACAACATGAGTTTTAGAGATGGTCATAACGAAAGATTATGTGAGTCACTCTCAAGAACAGAGTCAAACACTCAGCACCGGGATCGTGACGTTTTTACAGTAACCTTAAACTGACATCAATGCGGGCCAAATCGGGTAGGATGCGAATCGGAGTCAAGACCATGTGACTCTTTTTATGGTAACCCCTCCTATTAACGGCAACAAATGTGCTCCGGCGTTGGATGCCCTAATTGATTGCATAAGGTTTGCAATGTGCAGACTTTTTGGACTTGGTATATATGCTGCAAATTTCTCGAACAAATCGTATTATTCAAAATGAGTCAAGACTTCAAAATCAAGGCTGGGTTGGCCCAAATGTTGAAGGGAGGTGTTATAATGGATGTCGTTAATGCTGAACAAGCCAAGATTGCTGAAAGAGCAGGTGCTTGTGCAGTTATGGCATTGGAAAGAATTCCTGCTGACATGAGAGCTAGCGGTCAAGTGTGTAGAATGTCAGACCCAAAAATGATTCAAGAGATAATGGATGAAGTGTCAATTCCAGTGATGGCCAAATGTAGAATTGGTCATTTGGTCGAAGCAGAGGTTTTAGAAGCTTTAGGAGTTGATTACATCGACGAGTCTGAAGTTTTGACTCCAGCTGACAAAAATTATCATATTCCTAAATCAGATTACAAAGTGCCATTTGTGTGTGGAGCCAAGAATTTGGGTGAAGCCTTGAGAAGAGTCAATGAAGGTGCTGCCATGTTGAGAACAAAAGGAGAAGCTGGAACCGGGGACATCTCAGAGGCCGTTAAGCATATCACTCAGATCAAAGAGGAAATCGAATATGTATTGTCGCTAAAAAATGATGGCGAGGTTGAGGCTTATGCAAAAGACAATAGAATCCCTGTACAAACTTTGAAGCAGTTGATTGCTGATGGAGGTAAATTCCCAGTTGTTAATTTTGCTGCTGGAGGTGTTGCAACTCCATCAGATGCAGCTTTATGTATGAAGTTGGGATGCGATGGAGTTTTCGTTGGAAGTGGAATTTTCAAATCCAAAAACCCAGAAAAATTGGCCAAGGCGATTGTGAACGCTGTTACTAATTACAAGGATCCTAAGAAAGTGTTGGAATACTCAACTGACTTGGGCGAATTGATGTTTGGTGTATCGATTTCATCATTGAGAGAAAACGAAAAGTTATCTTCTAGAGGTTGGTAGAGCCACAAACGTCCACTATGCGCAACACTACAAGTAATATTTCATAAAAAGTGATTGTCATAATTCATTAGTGTCATTATTAATTTATCTCAATTTAATTTGGCCACTGGCGCCTTGACGTTATGATCCTGTATCTGTAAACTGTTGACGTATTTGAGAATCTGCGTGGTGCGTTATGGTACGATTCCCACGTATATGTATAAGCATTTTCTTGTACGCACAATGCCTTATTCGCAGGTTCGAACAACGTAAAATGCCTACCTAATGAACATTGGCATGATCTTGGAATTGATATCTTCGTTACTTTGTTCGATGTCCACCACTTCAGACACGAATCTGCCTAAATCTTTTGGAAGAGAGTTTTTTATACCCAAATCTTCGCTGCACACTACAAGCATATCTGGCTTGAGATTCTTCAAAATGTCAAAGTACCCTTTAAAATTACTGCAATTGAGGAGTTTATAATTTTGTACAAGTTGTGCCCCGTCGCTGTTGTTTCGGGTAATATTGCTTTCAAGGTCATCCAATGAAAGGTTTGGAGGCAAGATGAACGTCACGTTCTCTGAGTTTAAAAGAATCTCGTCAAGGGGGAGCTGGGAGCTCAAAATAGAATGAGATAGCGTTAAAGCAATGCTTTTGTTGGTACAGTTTTGTGTTGGCAACTGGGTATCTTTGGAGGCAAAATAGTGATCGTAGATTTTATATGACACTGCTGCCACTGATGATGCTACCACAGCAGCTAACAAGAATTTGGGGTTTTTTCTTCTGGACATACGATTAATTGCTGGAAAATAACGGGAGTATTTATATGTTTTCCAATGGTGAGATTTGTTGGCTCAAGTTCCGACCTCACCCACCCTCGGTGGGCCCATCAACCACCCTCGGTGCGGGGGTAGGGAACTTCAAATGTGCGTATCCCGGAGCATTTGCCAATCTGCATTATTGTGTTTGGACCAGAGAACTGAACCTTATCAGTGTGAACTTGCCTTATACCCGATCTCATGTTCTACCCTTCCCTGGCTCTTCAAAGACGCTTATCTTCCTGATCCTGACTTTCGTCCAACCCAACATTCTTATCTCCTCAGTTGGCTGCAAATCCTCCACTTCCTGTATAATACCTTTCATATCTGGTTTCATTGCCGAGTTAGTTCCACCCTGAATGTTTTGGTGTTGTACACGAATAAGTATTAATTCATGGTGGAGCAATGTATACGCGTACTTCTCTGATTGCGAGCTTGGATCCTGAAATTGCCTCTTTGGATTGGAGTTCCGTGGATAACGTGATACTGTGATATAGTGTTCTATCGTAGTCTCTGGTAAGCACCAGTTCACATTCGTTTTCGTGGCTTGGTGATTTTATTTGATTTGTTTTAGGTGGATTCGTGAAATTCACAAATCATGTAAAGTGCCCAAGATAATACTGGAGAATCATGGCCTTCCAGCATCCAAGTAGAGCGTGGAAGAATTTCCTAAACCACTTTAGCCGTTTGAAGTAGATCTCACGTGAACCAATATAAGGTCACAAGACACTCACTCACTAACTGCCCTCCATCATACGTCTATCACACATATATTACAAAGTATACATCATGGCTCGCTAACATTGGCCAAGCAATAGTTCATTTCGTCCTCGTCAAGTGACTGGAGGTAAAGACACTTGGATAAAAGCTCCTGGTTAACTGGAAGTGAGTAATACGAAGACCACTCAATACACTGACTCAAAGACTTCACAATATGCACCGATGTTCTAAATCTAGCAAAGTTGACCACCGTCTTGGCTTTGTCAACAAATTTGGGTCTTTCGGTATTGAATATCAAATCCGATAAGTATAATCCCACGAATGGCACACACCCTCTTGATGGTTGTATTTTATTGATGGACACCCTCAAGTTGAGGAAGTTCTTGAATGGTGAAGCCAAATCTTCGAGATTCTTGAGAATTAAAATGTCACCAGGAGGCAACGCTTTCCAAGTGTCCCTCAATTTGGCGAGTCTTTCTGATGTCAATGCGAGAAGAATTTGCATCAACGTAGAATAGTTTTGTAATTGTAGACAGTTTTGAGCAATATGGATGAATCTTGAAATAATTTGGACCCTTTCATCTTGGTCCTTGGTGAGCAATATTTCAGATATGATCCAATTCACCATCAAATTGAATCTTGCAATCACCAAGTTCACACCTTTGTTGATGTTATAGTATTCTTCATTAACGATGATTTCCAACCAACTATTAACAGGAGTCAAGTCCTTATTCCATTTCAATTCAATCAACTCTTTCCAGTCTATTTCTTGTAAGATATCCCTTTCTATCACTGTGAAATGGTGGCTCAATTCAATTGAGCTATAACTCAAGATGAATGAAATATGGCTATTTGTTTGCATGATGTTCTCTATGGCCAACGAGTCATCAAAGAGATTGTAGGCCTGCAAGATCAATCTAGGGCTCTGATAAGTGGAGGTCTTGGTTTCATTACTGTAATTGGCACTGAAAATGAACACATTGTCGGTGTTTGCACCTTGGCTTGTTTCGAGGCTACCGCCACTTGAGCTGTTTTTCGTTTCTAGTGGCTCAAACACTTTCCTTGCATTAGGTGTCAAAGGAGGTTCAGCGGTAAAGTCGAACTCTTCCTTTTGACTAGAGGTATCAATGATGTCCTGTGTGTCGGCATTATTAATCTCATTCAAAATATCCTGGGTATCATCCACTTCGACATGAGTAGCTTCACTGTTGTTGTCACTCTCCACTTTTTTCTTTTCATGACCTTCCAATTTATCCATGGCGAAGTCAATAGGATTGAATTGGAAAGACTCATCTGGAATTGCAGCAAGCTCTTTCAACACATTATTACTGATTCCGGGTATCGCAACAGATCTCGTAGAGTCACTATTATCTGCCTCAATGCTGTCAGCTCTGAAACCGAACGCGAACTGACTTGAGCTCAAATCGGAATCGACTGCTTCTCCTTCGTTTAATGTCTGGAAAGAATTTGGCATAGATGATCGGCTTCTCATAGTAACCGAAAATATGGAGCTACGTCCGAGAATTGAGTTCCTGGAGTTCCCCTTATTCACGAGATTGACCGAACTCCTGGAGTCGTATTTGCCGTTAAAGGGAAGTTCACTCAACGCGAGCATAGTGCTAGTTCTAAGGCTTTTTCTTACCGAAGAAACAGACTGAATTCTCACACCAGCATCAAGTGATTCCCTCTCGATTGGCAAACCAGCGAGTTGTCTCAAGTCATGAACACCTGCCTTCTTTCTTAAATTTCGGTTGTCACCTGTATCGAGAACAGAATCACGGGAAACAGAAAATTCCGAGTCATAACTGATATATGATTTTACGGATCTGACTGAATCGCTTTTGAATATGGAATCGGTGGAAATCCTGGAGTCTCTCTTGAATGCAGAAGTTGAGGAGTTCCTGGAGGCCTTTCTAATACCTGAAGTATTGAAACTAATCCTTCTTGTTTGCTGATCTTTTGACTTGGGGCTCATTGCAATCCCCAAATCTTCAATCTCTGCATTGTATTCAGTCAAGTTACTGGGAACCGATAGAGTAGATCCTTCAGAGTCATTGTTGTTCGAGTAAGGAAGGTTTTGAGGCGGCAAGAGCTCGTGACTGCTGCTTCCAGAAATCGTGGAATGTGGCAAGCTGCCGTTGAGTTCTTGGGGGCTTTGAGATTGATCAAATTCTGCATCTTCATTCCAGTTCAAACTAGCAGGATCCCTGAAGGAAAATTCATTATCGTCGTCATTATGGTTGTCTTTGTCGTTAATATCATCATCTTGAAGAATAGATACAGCCCTGCTATCCTGGAATGACTGTCTAGAATCTTTGAAATCATCCACCAGCTCATCAGGATTGGAGAACATGTTATCTATATTGTTGAGGTTTATTCCGGAGGCATCTTGGATTTGAAGGTCTTCATCTATGGATGCGTCCAAATCCACTTCATCTTTGGCGTTAGTGTTATCAATGCTGTCCCCCTCAATAATAGTAGATTTGTAGGAATTGTCATTTCTGATGTAATTCCTGATGAGAAATTCGAGCTCATCAATGATTCTTGCACTTAAAACATCAACTCTGGATCCAATAATATCCTCAGAGATAGAGTCGTTGATGAGCTGGTTGATATCTTCAGTGGACTTTGTGGTATGGTCTTTTTTCTTCCATCCTTCGAGAATTCTCTTGATTGAGTTCTTTCTACCCACACCAATATTATCGATGATTTTTGCATTCAAAGGAACTTGCCAGTCATGGGGAGTTACAGGCAAAGTCTCGTTGGGGTTCCTGATGATGTATTCCATTTTCTTAACAGGAGTTGAAGGAACGATGGTTAAAACCCTTGAGGATGGTAATTTGATGTTTCCATTGGTTGTGAAGCCAACGTTGTCGATATGAACGGGAGTCAAAGATACTTTATCCAAGTCGTCAGTGTTTTCAGATGCAACTTTGGAAGTCTTTTTCAAACCGATAGATGAATCATTCAAGTTCATTCGATTGTGCTTTGAGGTGGACATCAATGGAGATTTGGGAGATCCAGAACCAGCTGAATTATTGTCTTTTTTGTTTTTGATGACATTGAATTGGTTGAGTTTGTTCATGATAGATTGTCTGGAAGACTTATGCAGAATCATTAAGTTGTTGACAGATAATTGGGGGTTTTCATTATTCTTGAATTTTGATTCATCGAAAACGAGGCATTTGTGGTGAGCTTTTTGGTCATATAATGATAACATTGCACTTCTACGATAGCTGGCACTAGTGTGGATACTAGCCTCAGTGACACTCTTTTTGAGGAAGTCGTCCAGGGCGATTTCGCTGGTGGGAGGGAGATAGTATTTGTAAATGTCATTTGGAGACAACGAAGAGACATCCAAATTGAATGACCAGAACTCGATTGTCAACTTCAACCAATGCGATTTCAAATCACCGATGATTTTCTTTTCATACGTCATGGAGTCGTCAATAAGTTCAGAATTGAATACGATATCATTTAAGCCTGAGATAAAGGCATCACAAACCTTCAAGTTGGAGTTGAAATCGTCAACAAAGTAGTTTTGGATCCAGTGTCTTAAAACCACGAATGTACGGAGCAAAACCAACGTCCCTATTCGTTTACATTCTTGGTCGGAACGGTTGATATATTGCAAACTCCATATCAATCTCACCATTAAAAAGTCCATTACTGTTTCGCTGTTGGAGAACATTCTATAGGTGATGAAGAAATCGTAGATGAGGTCGTAGTCCACCACTTCGGGGCTCGTCAATTGCACAATCAAGGCCAACAAAGAGCCATGGTTCAAAACGTCGAGGTTTTCAGAGTCGAATTTGCTGATTTTGGAGGCAGATTTCAAAGAAGGATACACCTCTGAATTGTCGAAAATCGACTCGTTGTGAGTGTTGTAAGCGAAAGGATGGGGCTGGGTAGCTTTATCCTCATTCGAATTGGAATTCTGTTGAACAGAATCAGTTTGAGTGGAATCAGTGTGGGAAGAATCGATATTAGTGGAATCTATTTGCGTAGAATCAGAGTGGGTCGAGTCCAAGTGTGAAGATTCGTTATTGTTGGTAAGGATGGGACTTGATGGAGAGCTCAGATGGCGATTTTTTTCCAGTTGCTGGCCATCAACAGAAGCAATTGTACCGCCAATATTGGCAACCGTTTGCGAGCAGGTGTCAGTGTCGTGAAGTCCTTCGGCATCTACAGGAGGAATGATCGGACCGGAAGCCCGATTATCGATACCTGTAGGTTGGACTTGTACAGACATGGTAAATGAGTGACTTGTGAAGCGCTAAAGCGAGTGTGTAACAGAAAGTAATTTGGCAAATCTCGTTTACTGAAGGATCGTGGATCTGCGAAGACATAAACAAACAAGTCGTGGCACCACCACCGGCATTGTTATTGTTGGTTGTTAGGTGTACGCGGTTTGGCGAGCCCGATTCAGTTAAAACAGTAGTATGGTGATTGGTGGGCTTAGATGACAGGGTGTTGTATACGGTAGTGGTTGGGTCAGGTGACGAGGTGGGATGTGTGGTGGGGGTAAGGGTGAGGTGAGGGTGTATTGGGGGAAAGGGGTTAAGAGCCAAGTGAATTGTTTAGATTGAGGCGACCAAGGTGGGACGGTATAACCAGCCGCAGTAGCACTGGCACGGTAGCAAACTGGCACGGTAGAAAACTGGCACGGTAGCAAACTGGCACTGGCACGGTAGCAAACTGGCACTGGCACGGTAGCAAACTGGCACGGACCAAACAGCACACCGGCGTGGTCCTGGCACGCGCGAATGTGTCTCAGGCTTACGACGGCTGGTGCCATAAACCAAAATCTCACTTCCATTTGTAGTTAAATACTTGCATACATCACAACCATTAGCCACAGCACAGGTGTCAATACAACCGGAGTTAGTGTGGATACCAACTGAGCTCGTCAACAGGAACTTGTCAACTGGAACACAACTGGAACACCAACTGGAACACCAACTCGTGACTCGTCCCTCGAACTCTCAAGCTTCCGCACTGTCCTATCGTTTCTCATATATTGACTCAGCTACTATTACTCAAATTATTCTTGATCGCATCTTTTAATGTTGCAAATGGCGAGGATCTGAAATGCTGATTACCGATGATCTCATTGAACCTTTGGTGCTCTTGTTTGAAAATGACTTGGTGTCCTGACTTCTTCATGAAGTTAGGTTCGTTGGTGCGCTTTTCTTTTGACTCTATGAATTGTGATGCCTGTTCTGATTCGGTAACCTCTGGTAAACTGGTGAAAATGTCATCCATCTTGGGCTTGAGGGCCTCTCTTGCTTTTCTCTTTCTTCTACGCATAGCAGACTTGGATATGCCGGCATTGATGTTGACGATTTTATCTGTAAACGCCAGACTCTTGATGTGCTGCTTATCTTTCTTGGTGATAGTCAGTAGCTTGAGAAATGGGTTCTCCTCGTAGGGACTTTTCTCAAGCACCTTGACCTGAGGTTTTAGGGTCTTGGCCCTGGAAGACTTAGCCTTGAGGGTGATTCTCTTCTTGAGTGCCTGCGGTGTTAGTAAACAAACTTATGGGTGTGTCCCAGTTCACATACCATTTACTTTTTTGAGATGATTATGATTGTGATTTAGTTCGCACCAACTGGCGATGCCCTCGTGGTGGGGTGGGCCCGCACCACGGGGATTCTCACCGCCATGCTCGGTCGAGTCTGGCCCAAGCCCTGCGTGCGCATAAAATTTCAAAAACACATCGCAAGTACATACCTGGTTACGTACCACCACTACCACATTATCGATTGCATCGTACCTTACACTCCGTAAGTACACAGAACATCCCATACACCCAATATTGCTAGCCATAAAATTTTCATTGGTATCAATCCGATCTTGAAATCTCCACGATGAGCCTGGTGATAGGAGATGAGATAATAGATAGTGATACCTCTAATCACCATCTTCCAATTTCTGGTGAAAATTTCAGCCCCCACACAATCAGAACGCCGCAGAGCTCTAAAGTGGCTAATGCCAATGTCAAAGAAAATGTGCTGGACCATCGATCTATCAAAACAGAACAGCCCAATGATGAAGTAGATGCAAATAAAATCTCCGCCTACGCTAGATTGGACTTCGATAATTACACGTTTTTCGTGCAGACCCTTCAGGTGATACTAGGGAGAAAGTCACACGATGAGCTATTGAACGGGAGCCAGCATGCAGTCGATGTGCACCTCTCTTCCAAAAAAGCCATTTCCAGAAGACACGCAAAAATCTTCTACAATTTCGGGACCCAGAGATTCGAACTTTCGATCATGGGACGTAATGGGGCGTTTGTTGACGATTTGTTCATCGAAAAGGGAATGACAATCCCTCTCGTGGACGGTACCAGCATCCAAATCGGAGACATCTCGTTTCAATTTATACTTCCACTGGTGGAAACTAATCACAAAGATGCAGATACGGCCAAGCCCTTTGACCCCAGCGATGCCATCAGCTTACGAACGTCGCTCTACTCCAAGTCCAACTCGCCCATAAGAAAACCCAAACTCTCAGATAACGATCACCAAAGTAGTTCCCCTACCACCACCGATAAGAAGAAGCCACGCAGAAACAGCAGAAACATACCGAGAAGGTTCAGCGAGGCTCGGAGAAAGAGTCTTGCGACGGCCACCGACGATGAAATCAGCACCCTCTTGCACGAGCTTGGAGTCCAGTCTTTTGACGATATAGTAGATATGGACGAGCACGATCCCGAATATGTGGACAGCCAAATCAGAGCCATATTGGGTGACAGTCACGAAGGCGAGTCTGCAATCATAGACGAAGAGGAGGATTTGAGCCATAACGCGTTGGCAGACTTTGAGGACGGCGAAGAGGACGAATTGGACCAGTTGGTCAAACAACATAATCTCGACCAAGGTGTGGTGTTGGATGAGAACGTGTTGAGTAGAGACGAGGACTTGAGCCTTGAAGTGATCGACGAAGAGATCGCCAACTTGGCTCCGTTGATTAACGCCCATAATCGGGAAAACGAAAAGGCGTTTGTGAGGTCTGGTCCTCTTATGGGAAAACCTGCGTCGATCCAGCCACCTCCCACCAGAATGTATGGCCGTCCTGTGAACGTGACCAAGAACTCGGTCATAGATATGAGACTAGCTGCTCTAGGACAACAGATGTCCGGGTTGCCAACGCATTTGGTTGCACATCAAGGTGACTACTCACTCAAAGTAGCACAAGGAAACTTGATTCCTCACCAAGTACGCCCCCCTGCTCCGGAATTACTTGTTCCTATCCACACCATCCCCAGGAAGCTCCAGGTCCGGCCTCAAGTAGTAGTGGACAAGATCACCATCTTCACCGAACATGCTTATCCTCCAGTGCACATTCCAAAGTTCTTGGGACAACCAGAATTTATACCTCGAACCCCCCGAAAAAGAAGAGACCCCTCATTAATCAAGAAGCCTTCCAAGAACGTGTACACCATGAACGAGATCCCTGAACACTACCGTACCAAACCCACGTTCTCGTTCTCAGTGATGATCATCAATGTGATGAAGTTCAAAAACTCTCTTTCAGGTCTCACACTCAACGAGTTGTACGAGGGCATCAAGGAGGTCTATCCTTACTACAAGTACTGTCCTGACGGATGGCAGCTGGTGGTGGTTCACAATGTGCGTTTGAACAAACTTTTCAAGTCCACGTTATCGCAGCCAACATCCACCGATCCCAGCCTCGAGCCAGAAGAGAAGTTCAGCATCGACGAGACATTCGTACAGGAGAAAGAAAAGGTCAGGAAGAAGCAACAGGAAATTGCAGCCGAAAGAGCCAAGGAGGCAGCCATCAGAGCAGAAGAATTGAAACAGAAGCAGAGATTGGAAATGCAACAGTCGATCTCCCAGAACATCGTTGGCAGAGACTTCAACTCGCCATTTGGGCTCTCGATGAACCCCCATTCCCAGTTCCTTTCTCAATCACAGTTGATAGCCCAATTGCATCATAAGAATAACCAGAACAACCAGAAGTCCAAGTCCATTGCCGAGATAGCTAGTGAGATTCGTCGTGATCCCAACGCAGTCAAGAGTTCTACATATCCCGTACCCATTCCCGGCAGTTCTGTGCCTGGATCTATCGGGCCTGGCTCCAGCTCCGGTTCAGGCCCAGGCTCAGGTCCTGGCTCAGTGTCGGGCTCGGCGTCCGGTTCAGCTTCTCCTCCTGCCAACATTAAGGCACAATTGGCTGCGAACCGATCTCAATATGGCCAGGTCCCCAAACCTGTTCCCGTGCCTTCAGCCAGTCTGACTCCAACACCCACACAGGGCACTCCACAACCACAGACCCAGAACTCGCCCATGAATCAAGGCACAAAAAAGAGTTTAACGTACTTACAAAAAGAGTTGTTCACTCTCTACAAGGCCCGTAAGTTGAGCTACAACACTGCCACCACCACCGAGATCATCACTAAAGCCTTGGCCACCACCATTGCCCAGGTGAACGTGATCGGCTCCAAGGCCGGTGTTGGCAATAACGCTTTGAGTTTCTTGGTCGAGAGAGCTCCTCAACAAGTAAGCAAGATCCTTGATATTGCCTTGACCAAGTCGATAAAGGAGAAACAAGGGATCTTGAGTAACAGCAGAGGCACCACGCCTGATGTTTCACAGCTTCTGAGCCCCAAGCCCAAGAGTGTTGAAGTAAGAAGTGAGACTGGAGTGAGTGATATTGTCACCCAAGCCAACCAACAATACATGAAAGGAGATACAGAAGTGACTTCGAATGCCAACTCCAATGTTAATGTCGGCCCCAATGCAATTCCAACTAACACGAAGGCTGCTCCAAACCTTGGAAAGCCACCTGCTTTTCCACTTAAGGCCCCCAGTGATGAAAATGAATCCGATAAAAGAGCTCCAGATGCCACGCTATCACAAGAGTCCATTCCGTCAAAACAATCACCAGCTCTTTCCAGACCATCTCCCGCTGCCTCCAGACCAAATGTGGCACCTCCAAAACCCCAAGGGCTCACGAAACCAGGTTTTGGAAAGCCTCCTGTAAACTCAGGTAAACCTCCCATGAGACCTGGGTATAAACCCGAGAGAGAGAAAGACAAAGAGCTAGGACCTGCGAGCGGGCTCAAGAGACAAAGTGAAGAGCCTGACATACCAAACAAGGCACCAAAATTACAATGATAAAATGTACAGTAGAGTAAAGTAATGAACGATAAAGAGTAGCGAGCAGAAAAGTCAGTCCTACTGGTGGCACTCGTAGTGCCGTCGTGCTACCGTGGTGCCACTCGTGCCACCGCGCTTCGTACCAATTCGCGCCCTCCAACTCCACGAACTCGCGAACCTAAAGCTCAACTCGCGCAGTGGCAAGAATTGGGAACTGATAACATACTGTCATTATCTCTACAATATGAACTCCATTGCAAAGAAATTCACCACTTCAAGGACTGAAGTGGAGCAGATTAACAGCGAGTATGCTTCTGAACATGATCACTTGGAGCTTGCGCCTACAATGGGATTGCCACCAATCTCTCAACCAACAGACTTTCTTAGAGCTCATACAGATGATGCTTCCAATCCTGATGTCAAAATCAAAATCGCTCACGGTACCACCACATTGGCCTTTAGATACCAAGGAGGAATTGTTATTGCCGTCGATTCCAGAGCTTCCCAAGGTAACTTCACCGGATCTCAAACCGTTCACAAAGTCATTAGAATCAATCCATTCTTATTAGGAACAATGGCCGGTGGTGCAGCTGACTGTCAGTATTGGGAGACGTGGTTGGGTACTCAATGTAGATTACACGAATTGAGAGAAAAAGAGAGAATCTCCGTGGCAGCTGCCAGTAAGATCTTAGGAAATTTGGTCTACGAATATAAAGGTATGGGATTATCCATGGGAACGATGGTTTGTGGATACACCGAAAAGGAAGGAAATTCCATATTCTACGTTGATTCTGATGGAACAAGATTAAAAGGAGACATGTTTTGTGTTGGAAGTGGACAAACGTTCGCTTATGGGGTATTAGATTCCGAATATAAATGGGAATTGACCGAAGAAGAAGCATTATATTTGGGTAAAAGAAGTATTTTGGCAGCAGCTCATAGAGATGCATATTCGGGAGGTTCTGTGAACTTATACCATCTTGATGCTAAAGGATGGGTTTACCACGGTAATTTTGATGTGGGAGATTTATTCTGGGATGTCAAGGCTAAAGAAAAGTCGTTCAATAATGTAGAAGCTTGAATGAGTTTGTATAGAGGAAACACACGAATGATGGGATAGGCAGTGTGAAGAACCAGAAGAACCAGTTCACCACACTAAATCGTAACACTCTACTTTCTCTGGTGGTTGAACCAGCGGTGGCACCAGGATGGTACGAGGGTAGTACCAACTCGCACCGCATCGTCCTACCGGCCCGTGGCACCCACTCGCGCCAGGTCCCCGTCACACTCACACCTTCATGGTTGGCCCACGCCCAGGTCTCCAGCCCTAATAATTCATCACCACTCTGCGAAAAAACCAAGTTGAAAAATTTTAAACCATTAACATTATCATTAACCATGTCTGCCCAAAATCCTATGAGAGAATTGCACATTGAAAAGTTGGTCTTGAACATCTGTGTCGGTGAATCCGGTGACAGATTGACCAGAGCTTCTAAGGTTTTAGAACAATTGTCTGGTCAAACTCCAGTTCAATCTAAAGCTAGATACACCGTCAGAACCTTCGGTATCAGAAGAAACGAAAAAATTTCCGTTCACGTTACCATCAGAGGACCAAAAGCTGAAGAAATCTTGGAAAGAGGTTTGAAGGTCAAGGAATATCAATTAAGAGAAAAGAACTTCTCTGCTACCGGAAACTTTGGTTTCGGTGTTGATGAACACATTGATTTAGGTATCAAATATGACCCAGGTATCGGTATTTACGGTATGGACTTCTACGTTGTCATGGGTAGAGCTGGTGCCAGAGTTACCAGAAGAAAGAGAGCTAGAAGTACCATCGGTAACAACCACAAGACCAACAAGGAAGACACCATTGCTTGGTTCAAACAAAGATATGATGCTGATGTCTTGGACAAGTAAATGTTTTGACACCAATGTTCAAAGCAGTAAATATTAATATATCATTGTATCATTACGAGTGTAGGATGTAGATGGGTTGTTTTGATGAAGGGTTTGGAAAACCTTAAAATACTACCTCGTTTATGCAAGCTAATTCTATATACACTATAAATACTGTTTCTTTATACACGTCACACGTTGGGTGGGAATAATAATGCACCAATGGTCTTGGGTCTTTCAGTGCTGAGTAAGTCATAAACCTGTGCAGAGTGAATGGAGTCTCCTACTTCAAGCTGGATTCCCAACTTGGAGAAATAGCTTCTCGTATCTGGATGGAGCATTCTGCTCTTCTTACCGAGACCCACCACCAAGATCTCGGGCTTGGGGTTGAGTTTATCGAATACTTTCAACATGGTTTTATCGAGATCTACCAAGAAGTTATTCACTATGTTGTAGTTACCAGATAATGTCACCTCAAAAGAGTCATTTTCCAATAAGAGTGCCCCCACAACGTCACCATTGGAGTTAGGAGACGAGATGAACAACTTGTTGGCGAGATGGAACCCATTTGGCTTGACGCTCTCGATGTAATTTATGGGCTTATTGGAAAATAAGAGCACATCATTCTTCTTAAATAAGTCCGCTGGATTCATTGGGGCGTCACCTTTATTACCCGGAGCCTCGAGGTTCTGTCTCGGTTTGATATACCTACTGCCCCCGACGGGCTTTCCGCCCCCAAAAAGGTCCCTCCGTACGGCCGACGTGGTAAATGTTCTTATTCTCATCATCATCAAGTCAGCTTTGAGAGTCAGATTTGTAGTTCGCATTATTTCACCAATGTCCACACAATCAGGAATCACTGCTTCACAAGAGCTTTTGGATAGTTTCCAAGCAGACCAACATGAGGTGCTCATAGTCAAGATTTCCCCTGACAGCACGCAATTGGCCCAGGATCAACAGGCACCCACTGTTTCTGGGGACTTGAACTCAAGATTCCTGGAGGTTCAGAAATATGTATCTGGTATTCACCCGCACCCGGTTTATATTCTTATAAAAGTAGACGATAAAGAGTATGCGTTCATAAGCTACATCCCCGACATCGCCCACATCAGAGACAAGATGCTCTATGCTTCCACCAAAAACACGCTTCTTCAGGAGCTCGGTGGAGGCAAAATCAAAAAGGACCATATATTCTCGTGGAGTGAAGTAGACGAACTCTCGTTCCAACACTACCAATCGTCAAAACCTACAGGCAAGCTGAACGAGGACGTGTTGAGCTCTGAAGAGAAATATCTCAAGGAAATCAACTCATTGCAAGATTTGACGGTATCTGGGGGCAGAAAGTTGGCTTCTATGAGCAGCTCCAGTCAATTACTATTCAACATCGACTCAGACTTGGAGGCTTCATTTAAAAATCTTGAGGCCCACAAATTGGTGATTTTCTCTATTGAACTTGGGTCTGAACATTTCAAGCTCATTTCTGACGATACTGTGCAATTGGATGCGTTGATATCTGCTCTTGAATCAACCAATTCCTCAACTCCCACTCCACAATTTGCTCTCTATCAATACCTTCCCGGCCGTAACGCGTTGATCTACACGTGTCCTTCGGGATCTAAGGTCAAAGACAGAATGATCTACGCCTCCAACAAACAAGGATTGATCAATCACTTAAAAGAATCAATCACCATAGACAAAGTGTTGGATATTGGGGATCCAGAGGAATTGGAGGTGGCAGAACTCAAGGCACAGGATGCCGTTGAGACCAAGTCTAGTTTACGTATCAATAAGCCCAAAGGACCTAGAAGAAGATAATGTATATTCGTTATTTCGTGTACTCATTAAGTTCGTTGGTGACGAAACCGTCTACTACTCGTAGGAGACTTCGATCTTGGGGATCGAACATTTGGGTCTGCTGATCCAAAGACATTTCCTGAATATGTGAGTAGATCTTCCGGGACGCAGATTTGTTGATTTTGATGTAGTCGTCTTCACACTTGATGACACTGGAGTCCCGTTTTTTGTAGAGGGGCCTGAGTTTGTCTCGGATGAGTTTCTGGATACTGGACTTTTGCTGAAACGAGAGAGCCAGGACGGGGGGCGTGGACGTGGACGTGGACGTGGACGTGGAAGTGGACGTGGAAGTGGACGTGGAAGTGGACGTGGACGTGGACGTGGAAGTGGACGTGGTCGTAGACGTGGACGAGGGCTTCGGAGTCAGAGGGCGTGGAGGAGTCAGAGACAGAGAAGCAGCCTCACATTTTGCGTTCACAGCAAAGCCTGTTCTCACCGGTGGCCGTGGGTTCCTGATCTGATGTAGAAGCGAAGAAATAAGAGGAGCACCCGAGGAAGTCGTACTAGTATTGGTGTTTGTGGAAGTAGACGCAGTGTCTGTAGAAGTAGACGCAGTTTCTGTTGAACCACCAACACTGTCCGTTATAATGGCACCAACACCGTCCGCACCAACACTTCCCGTTCCACCGACACCACCTGTGGCACCAGCTTCTCCCTGTGCAACCATCCCATCCTCTCTTCTGGCTCTTCTCTTTCTCTTTCTCTCTCCCCCCTGGCCTCCGGTAGTCAAAGAGCTACTTTCTCCAACTCTGGCGTGCTCAAACATCTCCCAGGACTTCAACTCATCAGCACTGAGGGTCTCAAGCTGTTTGAGCTCTCTTCGTGCAAGTGCGCCTCCATTCATCAATCGACTCAGTACTACGTTGTCTGTTATAGTAGCACCATTATTATCGGTCTCTTCAAAAGGTTCGAAATATGGCTCCTCAGAGACCACATCTTCATGCGATACAAACTCGGTGTCACCGTCCATGTCCATCTCCGTGTCAGGATCCAATTCTAGATTCAAATCATAAAACCCTCCGTCCGGTGCACTGGAAGTTAATCTGAGTCGAGACCCTCTTCCGCCACTTGAGCGTGCTCTAGTGGACCCTCTAGTGCCTCTGCCTCTCCCCGAGCCACGTGCAGAATGAGAGGCTCTGGAACCAGCCATGAGGCTAGAAATTACACTCCAACTGGCGTTGCTGGATCCATATTGGGACCCTAATCTCGATCGTGTGTCTCTTGTGAGCTCTTGCTGAGAGTCACAAATGGGACAGAACCACGTGAGGTCCTCCGTGCGTGCACCACCGATCCCCAAACACCGTTGGTGGAACTTGGCATCACAGGTGGTACACCCAATCAAGTTACGGGAGGATCTATAATCAGAGCTTGAGCAAATAGAACAAACGCCATTTCGCTCAGATTGGGAGTCTATGGCGCCAGAGTTCGGAATATGGTTCACAGGAATCACAAATTCCTGAGGAATGTCGTTTATAGCATCGTTCGGTAGTAATTTGTTCTTGACCAGCAACGTCCTAATAACTTCGGATTTGAATTTGATGTCAATTTGATTAAATGTCTTACGACAAGTGGGACACGAATTCGAATTCTTGGACCACTGAATAAGACACGAGTCGTGGTAGTAGTGGCCACACGGGCGTATGACCCCGAAGTGGCTGCTTTCGGTGAGCTCTTCTAGACAGATTGTACACTCCTCTGCCATGAGTTCGCGATAATGATATCGATTTAATATTGCAAATTGTATAAATGTCTAGACACCAGTACGACTTGGTGCAGTGTATGAAACAGCCAGGCTCACGGGTCGGCAAGGTGTGTTTGAATTGTGACGGCAGGTGTGTTATGTGTGACAGTTTCGTCAAACCTCTGGCCCAAGTTCGAGTGTGTCAAGAGTGTTCACACTATCACCTACAGCTGCGATGTATTTTGTGTGGTAATAAGTTTGACGAAGGAGCGATAGCGTATTATTGTTTGGAGTGTGTAAGGACAGAGAAACACAGAGAAGGATGCCCCCGGGTGTTGAATATAGGGAGTAGTAAAGGAGATATGGTGCTACGGAAGAAGAAAGAAAAGGAAAGAGAAGAAAAACGTCTACAGTGAAATGATATTAAATGTTCATAAATTACATTACTATTTTTCTATCACCACATTCTTCCGGTCAAAGTAGAATGCTGACAACAGAACGTTTGCCTCGTCATCATCCTTGTTATCGGAGATATCATGAGGACTATAAATATTGGTGTGGGTAGGCGTGCTCATCATCATTACCACGTGTGAGTTTTGTGAATGGTTTCCTGGTGCAAGAGGCTGCAAGTGTCCTTTCGGTGGAGGCATGGCTGGCTGAGGAGGATACTGGGACATCAACACTTGGTTCAATAATTGTTGTGACTGAGGTGAAGGCTTATCAAACATCTTATCCAAGACGAATTTACCGTTTGGAGTAGATGATAGCCCAGCAAACTCGAACGACGTGTGTTCTGTGGCTTGACTGATGTTCAAGTTGCTAACATTCATCGAGTTATTGCTCCCAGACATGAGACTGGAGTCTTTGTGGAGTGAAGTTTCCGAAGGTTTAGCCTTATTCTTGTCGTTATTCTTATTCTTATTAGTTTTAATAGACGACGTGGCATGGGCCTGTGTTTCTATCACCACCTCTTTCTCTTTTTTCCTCTTCCTTTCCATCTCCATTTCCTTCTCTTTTAATTTGTCTTTCTTCCCTTTTCGTCCTCGTTTACTGCCACTACCATCTTGCAAAACGATCTGGAACTTGTTCATTCCTGCTTGCATTTGCGCCTTATTGGACGACTTGAACCTCATCTTGTTAACTTGAATGTCGGTACCAAATCTCCCACTACTCTTGTCTTTGGTGCTGTGTGAACGAGGTTGTTTGGGCTTTGATTTAGCTTCTGAAAAAGTTCCCATCATCGGAACTGATGGTTGTGGGTGTGGGTTTATGTACTCGTCTCTTTGGACGGTGAATTTGGATTTGGGAGATCTGTGACTTCTTGGAGTCGGACTAGCAGGCACCGCAGATGCTTTGGAGTTGTTTTCTTTACTGGAACTTGACAAAATGACGGTAGAAGGTGACGAGTTTTGGGTAGGTTTTGCAGGAGTTTTGAACTCATTGGCCAGATTGCCCTTGTTGGTGATATCACCCATGGGTCTAGACGATAGCGTGGGTTTACACGGAGTTTGAAGGTTCAGATTGGAAGTTTTCCTCGATTTCTTAAAGTCGAATTTGGCTGGTGGATGGTCCAAGTTTTCTTCGTCTTGTTCGTCATCTGTTGAGTCAGTGGCTTTGACAGATATCGACAACTTATGCGGCCTCTTGTTTGGGGTATCGATGTCCGAAATGGACCTCTTTTTGGCACTAGAAATGTTGAATTTGGAGGGTGTGATGGTAGAGAGGTCTTTTAGGGGCGTCACCGACGTATTCTTGGTGGGCGAGTCGATGAAGAAGTCACTCAAGTATAACGTCTTATCGTGGAATGGGGTCATCGACGGGTTTTGACCGCTGCTGATGGCCAGGAACTGGTTGGTGTTCAAAAGATTAATATTATGGTTCAAAAATGGTGTCAAATTCAATCCGTTCGAGTAGTCAATGTCGTTTTGTGGTAGGATCAGGTTGTGGGAAACGGAGTTCAAGAGGATGTTGTTGAATATCTTGGACGACGGAGTGGAGTTGTAATTAAGTAGTTGTTCGTTATTGATTGTTCTGGATATTAACGGAGTCCAGCCGGTGAAATTAGACGGAGTCATTTGGTTGGACATCTTAGACTTCTTGGAAGAGTCCGATGACTGTCCGTAAAGTGCCGGGTCGATATCGTGATCTTTAATGGACTTCTTGTCTTTAGAAGTAGGAGATGTAAAATTCGACATCGGTATCAGGGGTATAAAAGTTTAGGCCAGGGTATAAAAAAGCAGAAAGCAATAGCAGGGACAGCACCAGAGTATCAGCACTAGAAGCACGGTCAGTTTAAGGGTATCAACAAGAAAAATGGGTATTATAACGGTGATTCAAACGATTAGTTAACAGCTAAGATCAACAAGATGATGGATAAATTACCAGTTTTTGGTTTTTGAAAGTCAAAAAGTGCATGCACTAAAAGGGTGAAATCAAAACAAAAGCTATATGGAGGAACCGAGCTGGCAATTGTAAGGAACAAAGGCTTCTGATGATTTCGGCCAGGGAACTTCTCGATGAAGGTGAAATAGCGAGACGTTTGTTTACAATTGTTAGTGCGCACCAGAATTGGAAATAATGTAAACACTTACCGGGTGTACATGCAGGAAACGAACAATCGCAAAAAGTCGAATCTCAAATCTTGTGGGTGTCAGTTTCGTGCCGTAGTGGGAGCGCAGGGCAGAAGAGAAGAGGCGTTGGAACGAACCGGGCGTGTACTTACCACGGGCCTGGTCCACCGTGCCCATCGACGTGGCTCTACGATGATCAGTTTCCGAAAGTCGCTTAAAACTGATCAGGTTACTGACCCCTACACCCTATGCGAACTCTAATGATACTGTAATTAATTAAAGCAACTACAAAATCATATAAACTTTTTATAATTCAAAACAATAATAAAGTCAAGTGGTTTGATTAGGAAGCGAACTCTTTTTCAGCAACTTTCAAGTTTTCGACTTCTTCAGCTAATTCATCTTCATCTTCATAATCTTCTTGTGCAGCCAATGATAAGGTTGGTCTAACCACAGCAGCATCAAAAGTCCAAGAAGCCAAAGCATTTTCAGCATCGATGATGATTTGTTTGGATGCTTCGTATCCGTCGTATGCAGGTCTGGTTTCACCTGGAGTAACAGGACTTTCATCCAATAATTCTAATAATGCTTTACCATATCCAGCAATTAATGCAATCTTTTCAGCGTGTTCTCTGATAGAATCGAATTGATAGTTGAAGGCGGTCTTCAATTTTTCTCTAGTGATGTTAGATAATTGAGCTTCAGCAACCAAAGATTCAGCTTCGGCTCTAACCAATTCTTGTTCTAAAACATTGATTTTTGGACTTTGGGGGTCTTTGTATTTCAAGTAAGCAATTTGGTCGGTGATTTTTTGTTTTCTTTCTCTGGAAGGTTGAACACTACCTTCGATATCTCTGATGGATTTCAAGGTGATTCTGTATTGGTCGTATCTGTCGATGAATTGATCTTCCAATTCACCAACTTCGAAAATCAAAACTCCCAATTTATCGGTAATATCACTGATATCATCGTCATTGGCTTCACCCCACAATGATAATTGTTTAGCGACTTCTTTTCTTTCGTTGGCGGTGATTTCAATGGATCTCATCAAGTTCTTTTCCATTTTAATCAATTGGGCCAACTTTCTAGCCAATTCTGGTCCCAAAGCTCCAGCAGCACTCTTTCTGAAAGAGTGAGAGATTGAACCTTTACCAAAGAATTTGGATTTGGTGGATGATGGTGGTGGTGGAGGACTTTGCAATTGAGCGGCGGTTGGGGCTCTTTGACTTCTTAAGGAATAAGTTCTGTGCATATTCAGTGGAAATAATACAAGTGGTAGAAATAAGTTGGTGGGAAACTTTTGAAATTTCAAGGAGTGAGTGAATTTTCCAGTGCCTCGAGGAATTATTACAGTTTGTGCGCCAATTTTTACATGTTATCCACTGAGGTCTGCGGGTTGGATGGTGCCATTATAGACTGAATTTGGGTGGTTTGGATGGTGGTTTTCGTTATAATTAACAAGATCTGTGGATTGAGGGTGGCGTTATTTATCCACTAATCTTTTCAAACCTGTATTTTATGCCGATTTTTGACGCTTTTACTCAACTCTATTCCTCTCACTTTTCCGTTATCGTTTCAGATTCCCCTATTAGTTGCCGAGCACTGCACCTAATTTATCTAATTTGTTTCCTAATTGAGCACAAATTGGTACACAGTTATCAGCCCGTTCCACCCCACTACACGCCCGTGTCATGTACATCTGGCTATTATGGGTGTAAGGATGTGGCCTTGGCAGATCATCGCTACCATCAAAGGGCCGGTTGGTGGGTGTTCTGAAGCCCGGTGCATGGATCCCCGTCACATCTTTGTTCACTCGTGTCATGTTTTGTAAAGAAGTAACTTTTAACGCCGTGGGGACCTATTTGTGACCTGGCGTTATTATGAACACGTACATCCCAATGATGGGTTCGCAGCCGTATATGAAGATCACCTTATACGTAGACACACGAATGTTGAGATTAATGTCAAAGGTCACGTTCTTGGTGCTTATCCAATCACTCGCCCAGTTGGTGTTGACCCAGGAACAAAACGCAGGGGCCGATATGAATAAAAGGGCCAATATGGGCACCGAGTCCAAAGTGACAGGCACCATTAACTCTGAATCTTGTACTTTGGAATACCAGGTTCCACCCTTGGGGATCGAAACCGAAACACTCCAAGCCCAGTTCCAGTCATTGGACGCTTGTGACCTGTTGGAAGATGCGATTGGGTTCTTGAATGCCAGTGTCGACTCAGGCAATCACGGAGACTCCCTATACTGGCTCTCAGTCATGGCCAAAGATGGAGACCGTGAACTTGTGGAAAAGAACCCGAATTATTTGTGAGCATGGACAGCCAGTGTTTTGGGCAATGACGACTGTAGCATCTTGAATGAGCTTGACTGTGAGGCTCCTCACATCAAAGATTTGGTTCTTGCAGCCACTGAGCACTTGCAAGTTGCGAAACAATCACCCGAACTTCTGTGGCTCCAGAACTTGATCCCCCAAAGGAAGCTCAGGATAGCCACTGAGATCCAGCGAGTGCTGAATTTCGTGTGGGGGGTGTTGAATACATGGTAGTTGTCTCGAAGTATATACACATCATCACGTGGATACGTGGTTAAGAGCGTGGTCACGTGAACTACCGTTAAATGTACACCCCATATCTCGAAAACCAGAGGTCGCGAGACACTAAAACCTATTGCATTGAACTTGAAAACTCTCAAATATACTATTCTGTGAATTTCACAAATTACGTAAATTTTTTCTTTCGAAAGAAGTTTGACCCCGAATTAACCTACCTTTTTTTTGCCGTGAGATGGACAAAAAACTCGATATTTTTTTGGCCAATGATTTTTAGAAGCCCAGATTTCAGGCATATAAGACGACTATCGTGTAGATATGTTTGAGCGTGTTTTAAAGGCCTTCTTTGGTTCATCGACCGTCACACGTGATCCTCACACGTGTAGGTCACGTTCAGTTGAGCTCTCCAATAAGTGAATTCTTCAACCCGTG